>JAPYZC010002485.1:0-14492 GCA_030522665.1 Ichneumoninae sp. A BG-2022a
TGTCTTTCCTCCGCTTCCCTCTCCGAGAACCTCCACGCCTCCCACCCCCTCGGCCCCCCCCCCCCCCCCCCCTCCCAAGGGTAAACCTTCGACTCTCGTCGTGTTATTATTACGAGTCACTGGGAGTCGAGGGGGAGGCGTCGAGGAAAGTGGCACAAATTGACGAGACTTTTTTGTCTGTTTTCGTATGTTTATTTACTTTTTCACTTTATAATTAATTGTTATATTTTACGGTTGCGAAATAATGGGATTTTACTTTTATTACATGTATTATTTTTTTGCTGTTTCAGATTTCGAATAGACAACACGGATCACATAATAGACGTGAACAAAAACAACGCGGCTTTCGAGTACGACCAGGTCAACATAATATGTCCGGTCTACCTGCCCGGAAGATACGATGACGAAGCTGAGAAGTACATCATCTATAACGTGAGTTTGCAACATTCTTTCCCTTTTTTTAATGGTTTTTTTTTTTCATCGAGATCGAATAATGCGTTACGCTCTGTTAGGAATTCGGGTAATTATTATGATTACGAATGTCGGTAGATGGGCTTACGATTTTTTTTTTTTTCATTATTTACATCATCAGCAACGCGAGTTTGATCTTTTTTTTAGAGGTTTGAACAACTCACGCGTCGTTGAGAATTTTCAAAACGACATAATAACGCAAATATCATTAAACAATCATACACAAGTGCCGAAATAATTTTTTTTCTCCTAATGATTAAATCGTCCCTAACGAGCGTTTGCCGAATGTCTTTCACCGTCACTTTTTCCAAACATCCAACTACATTCGAAGATTTATGATAAATACAAATATCGCTCGATGAACCTCAATGTGTTTTTTTTTTTTTAAATCAATAATAATTTTTTTTCCTATACCCGTATTTGACAAAAAAAGATTTTCCCCGAAAGCCTGATTACATAATTTTTATACATAATTTTTTATTACATTAATAAAAAATTAAGAATAATTTTTTTGCCTACAATCGCTATTTGACAAAAAGAGCTTCGACCGGAAAGCCTCATTATTATTTGAAATCCTCGGTCGACAATACTCAAAAAAAAGAAAAACCCGTTTCGACCGAAGCGCCTTACGTCCCTCTCGATTGAAACCCCCGGCCTTGATTATTATTTAATCTCGTTCATCGACCTCACCGAAGATCCCGGATGGATCGCGGGGTTGATAAACGAAGGCTTCGTCGAAATCCTGTCGCCCTCTGTGTAACTCGTTTAACGAGAAAACCTCCGAGCGCAGAGAAAAACATTCTTCCCGGTAGGGGGGCGGGTGGGGATTAGGCGATGAAGCAACTAACGCCGGCTAATCCCCGGCAGCGGTGTGTTTCACGGTAGTCGATCAACGATTAGGCGGTCGTATCCCACTTCGTCGGGTTCTTGCGAGCGAGAGCAACGCGTCGGTAACTCGTCGCTGGAGCCCTGAGCGAATGAGAGTTGAAAGCGTGAAAGGAAGAAATATCGAACCCATGAATATATACGTATATATATATATATATAAGATGCATGTAAAAATGTTGGGACGTCGAAGAACCGTTAAAAACAATTACTCGAACGACGATTGGTATATTCGAAAATCAACAGGTGTCGAAGGAGGAGTACGAGACGTGCCGGATAACTAACGCGAGTCCACGCGTGATAGCGGTCTGTGACAAGCCGTTCAAGACGATGTACTTCACGATAACGTTCAGGCCGTTCACCCCGCAGCCGGGAGGCCTCGAGTTTCTCCCCGGGCACGACTACTTCTTCATCAGCACCTCCTCCAAGGAGGATCTTCACAGGCGCATCGGTGGACGCTGCACCACCAACAACATGAAGGTCGTCTTCAAGGTTTGCTGCGGCAACGAGACCAACTCGTCATCGGCGACGTCCCGCAACAATTGTAAGTCCACGTAAAAAAAAAATCGCTTGACTCAATTTATATATTTTTTGTTTGTTAAATATCTACCTTTAAATCCGTGCAGCTTTTATTTGTTGTTATCTTTCATTAATTTAGTCTTTATGTTGTCGAGGGATTGGATGATTTCAGGATTTGTGAAACGTGATTAAAAATAATGATAATTTCGGATATTATGATCACAATTTTCTTTCCTTCTTTTTACTGATTAAAATAGTAAAACGCTCGTTTGCATAAAATTGTCGAAAAAATCCTTTCGCTTGACTCAATTTATATTTTTTTGTTTGTTAAATATCTACCTTGAAATCCATGCAGTTTTTATTTGTTGTTATCTTTCATTTACTTAGTCTTTATGTTATCGAGGGATTGGATGATTTCAGGATTTGTGAAACGTGATTAAAAATAATGATAATTTCCGATATTATGATCACAATTTTCTTTCCTTCTTTTTACTGATTAAAATAGTAAAACGCTTGTTTGCATAAAATTGTCGAAAAAATCCTTTCGCTTGACTCAATTAATCGTTAATTTAATATCTACCTTGAAATTCACATTATCTTCATTCTCTTATTTTTCATCTATCTTGATTTCCTTTACCGAGGTATTCGCCGATTTCAGATGTTTGAAAACACGTAAAAAAAAAAAAAATCTTATGTTTCCAATTTTCTCTTTTCTACCGATAAAAAAAGTAAAACCCTTTTTCCGCATGGAATCGTCGAACACTCCCCCTCAACATTGCCGCTCTAACAATCTATATATATATACATACTTTTTTTTGCGAAATAAAAGTTCAAGGATTTAGTTTATTTGTTTTTTTGGTTGATGCAAACATAATAATTGGATCGATAAATTATTCCCAGCAGTCTCGGTGACCAGCAGCACAGTGCCAAGCAGTTCGACGAGTACCGGAGTGTTGGGAGGCAACGGTTCTGGCGTGCCACCGCCACCACGCCCGAGCGTACTCAGGGGCGGCGATCGCGATCGATTCTACCCAGGAGGCAACATCCATCATCATCAGCCAGCAACAGCGTCGCCGACTCTCCCTCACGTGCCACCCCCGGGCGTCTATTCGCCTCATCCCCATCAGCCACAGCCGCCGATTTACAATGGACCGCCGTCCGCGTCACCGCCCAAGACCTCCATTACCCCGAAGAAGAAGAACAGTACGTATAATAACGTCAAACTCCGCCGTACACGCGAGAGCACTTCCCTAGCTCGAGTGAAGAAAAAAAGAAGAAAAAATAAAGTCATCCGTGCCTTCTAGCGAGCGGGACTTTAATTTGCATTCTTTGTTATTATACCGAGGACCATCGCCTCAAACATACGCAAAGTTCCCCTTTCGACTTCTCGCGAGCCAGTCGGACTCGGTTACCTGGTCATTTTTTTTACTATTCGTAGCGGCGCGGTCGTTTAATTTGCATTCGGCGATAAGCCCGAGCTCTTCGGAGCACCGATGAAGACCCCCGATAAGAAACTAGCGAGGGGGATCCACCGGGTTTAAAGTAACGGCGTGAAATTTCTCGAGTTCTCTAAAGTGGTTGACTACGTTTTATGCATTATTTCCTTCTTTTTCTTTTTACGACCATCTCGAGTTTTTATGGATATAAAAGAGAAACAGTTGTCAACAAATATCCTTTCGACGTCTTTGAAGTTCGTCTGGCATTGATACTCGCGATCTGTACATACCGAGTGTGACATTTTTTGAAAATCGTATTTTTTGTTACAATTTTTCAAGTCTCGTAATTTCGCTCGCGTTACTATTTCGAATCACGCTGCTCGGATTTTGTAATTATTATTGCGTGCAAGTCGAACAAAAATTGCTGCGCTCGGCCCGATCGTAAGAGAATTTCCTTCACTCGGTAAGAAAATCGCAGTTTTACGCACGCTTCGCGTAAAAATTTCGCACGATACTCGTGCGAAAAACTTTTTCCTGACTCGTGTCATCGCAACACTCGCCTTCGACTCGTGCGAAAAACTCATACTCGTCAGAATAAGTTTTATCGCACTAGTATCGTAAAGTGCTATTACTGCAACTATTAAAAAAAAATATTTTACAGTCGCCTTTTTTACATTACATTTTTTATTATAACCTACGATACGTTTTTTTTGGTCAATTTCCTTTCTTTTTTACGACCATCTCGAGTTTTATGGACAATAAAAGAGAAACGGCTGTCAACAAAATAATCTTTCGACGTCTTTCAAGCTCCTCCAGCCATGATACTCACGATCGGTATTTACTAAGACACAAGTGTAAAATTTGTAGAAACTCGTATTTTTTTTCACTCTTAGTTTCGTATTTTCGCTCGCGTTACTATTTCGAATCGCCCTGCTCGTATTTTATAATGATTATTGTGTACATGTTGAAAAAAATTGTTGCTCTCGCCCCGACCGTAAGAAAATCTATAGCACCCACTTTTCTAATTTTTTTTACGGTCGCCGTTTTTATATTAAATTTTTTAATTCTAACGTACGATCCTTTGTTTTTGTCAATTTTCAGAAGAATATTCGGACCATCCGAACGAAGTTGTGAAGAACGAGGAGCTGACGTACAACAGTGCGAGCGCGGTTAAACGACGGCCCGAGTATTTCCTTCGGCTGCTGTTCCTTTCGACAGGCACAGTCTTGGTCAGCTATCTGCTGCCCGAGTTAATGCGGTGAAGCGTCAATTGTTTTTCGCCATGCGTCGAACCCCCTTCTTCTGTGATTATCCTACGTTTAATTCATTTATCGCGATCGTCCATAGGGAGGAAACAGCGAGACACTCGATAAAGTGTGAGAGAGAGTTGTAAAGAAAAAAAAAAGAACGGAACAAAAAGAACAAAAAAAAAAGAAAGAAAAAAAAACATACACGGACGGGTGACATCGGCAGCATAAAACTCTCCAAACTGTCGCGCTCTCCTGACTAAATCGCAAAGAAAGAAAGTGTGAAGGATAGAAAAAAAAATAAAAAAGTTGAGGCGAAGTGAGAGAAAGAAAATTATGACTGAACAATGGAAGAAAAAAAAATAAAGAGAAACGAGAATTACGAAGAGAAAACAAGAAAATAATAATAATAATAATAATAATAATAATAACGATAATGACAAGAAAAAAAAATAAGTAAAAGAACGTCGAGCGGGGACGTCGTGCGAAGTGAAAAACGGACACGATAAAGCCATATTAACTATTAAACGATACTACTAGACACTACGTAGATACGCCCACTATTATCACTACTGTTAAACGATCGAGTAGTCGTTGTGTTATTGATTGTCCGATTATCATCTCAATGACAATTAATGGCTAGGTATTTATTTGAAATTGATCGTTCGATAATGTTCGATCGGCGTGCTAAAGTTATACCTCGAAGGTAGCCTCGAGCGACTCTGCGAAAAAAAACAAAAAACAAAAAAAAAAAAACACGCGAGAGACACTCGCGTGTATCTCGGGTATGCAGCGAGGGCGCGGAAGAGCGCCAAGTTTTTTCTCGACTATCGGAGATGGGTAAAATGCGATTTTCTAAAATAAAAGAAATGCAAAAAGTTTACGATAAAAGTAGAACTAACACTACTGCCATCTAGCTTAGTAAAAAAAACTGACTAACGGGCAGATTGCCGTTTTTTTTCCTTAAGTAGAAAATGTAATTTTACCAATCTCCGACCGTCGTCGAGTCGATCGGTGGTCAACGAATCTACACGAATCGGCCGCCCGAAAGATTTTCGATAAGAATATTATTGCGCGAGTCAGTCACTCGCCGAGCGTGTTCGATGTCCGAATTGTAAATACGATTTATATTATACACATGTATATCGGGAGCGAAAAAAAAGAAGAGGGAAAAAATAACCATTTTTTTTCTTCGCGGCTGTAGGAGTAACGTTCGGTGAAACGATAAATTCGTCGATTCGGCGATTGAGAAAAAGATACAGAAAAACGGGACTACCGTGCGAGTGTTTTACCTACGAAAAAAAACGCAAGTGAGACGATTTAGCACGCGTGTAAATAAATTCCTAATGATCATGTACAAGCGGCCATTCTTGGCCTGACGTAGATGAACGCGAGGGAGAGTGAGCGAAGATACTTCGATGCGAAGAGCAGTCGCGTTGCGACGACCGCTCGCCATCTCCACGATATTGTCGATTTCACAATAAAAACGAGCTAAATATTGAGCGATAAGAGAAAACAATAATTGTAAAATTGACGAATATCGGCGCTGATCGCGAGACAATGGGAAAGAAGTAATAATAATGAAAAAAGTGACGAGAAAGAGAGTGTCGAAGAGAAATAACATTATTTCACGAAAGGATGAGAAGATAAGAGAGCGCGATTTGTCCGACAAACGACGAAAGACAATTTGTATCATAGCTGTATCATACTGAACTCTATCCATAGATTTGTATTATATTTATTATCTAACTATTATTTACTAATATTATTATTATTATTATTATTATTACTAAGCGAGGAGAAGAAAAATCACTCGACATTCTATATTATTAGTGAAATATCAAATTTAATAGGTAATAAATTGCGAAAGTCGGAGGTGAGCTCTGCACTTCCCTCTGACTCTCTGTCTCGTTTCTTTTTTCTTTTCATTTTGTATTTTCCAACAACTCGCACGGCCTCTCGATTGGCATCGAAGATTGGCGAATTTTTTTTTCGGTATTACATTTTTGTGTACATTATTTATTTTTCATGAACGAAAGCGTCAAATACGCGCCTACAACGAGAAAGTTGCGTAAAATTTTGGGGAAAAATGATCTGAAAAGTGACTGCAAAGTTGATTGTCGTGTCTAATTTGTAAAAACGTCGTTGATGAGAACATTTGAAGGAAAAATATCTGCGACTCAAACAATTTTTTTTATTGTGAAAATAAGACTTGAATTTGTTTTATGAAAAAAATGACGAATCCGCAGATTGTCGATCGACACGCTTCTCGTCCAAGAGCGCACGAAAGAGAAAAGAAACGAAATTAAGATTAAGACTCGATTAAGGCAGAGAAAGTTAATTGTCAACGTTCTTATCGGCCATAAGAAAAAGATGAATTTATAACGGCGAACATCGAGAGCTCTAGAATTAAAGCGAAAGAGATTATTGTAAATATTTAATGTCAAGTCCTCCTCGGAAACTCGGGATAACTGAAAAAAACCTGCACGACAAGGCTGCTTAACGACCGAATATCAATTTTTTTTATTTTCATTATATTTACTGTTGTTGATTTTTTAATTATTTTTTCGATTGTCAGTATGGTCACGCAAAAAAAAAAAAGAAGAAAACGCAAAAGCGAACACACTCAACGCTCGTATAACGTTATCCATTACAGTATTGTAAGCCTAAGTACTACAACGCCTATCAGTCGCGATTGTCCGATTGTCTGTTCGATGTATTATTATCCATTCGACGTCTCTTGTCCCTCCATGTAATTGCGCATTAAACTCGATGTTTGATGCGAACACCCTCATTCGATTTTAATCAGTGACTGGGAAACTGGACGATCATGTTTGCGGAAAATTGGTCGCGAAAAAAAACTAAAAATTAATCTAAAAAAAATGAAAAGAAAACTCGAAATAAAAATGAATTTCCATCAATTTTCTGCAGAGATAATACAATGGAGGCCGTGATAAAAAGAAAATATGAAAGACAGAGAGAAAGAGAGGCGTTTAAGAAAAAAAAAGCGTTGTCGCAACAGCAGTGCAAAAACGTTGTAAAATAGAATTTCTCACGTGAATGGTAAAAGCATTCATACAGACGATAGGTAAATACAGTATAACAATAATTTAGGCTCGAACTATCGATAGAAAATAGACAAGATCACACACAGCGATTTCGGTTTACTTTTGTTTATTTTTTCACACATTTCTTTTGATCCTCCTCCTACCCTCAAGCACCCATCGTATATTTATTACTTTTTAAAATTAATATTAATACATTATTTATTATAAAACGAAGGTGAGTGAAAATAAGCACATCCTCTATAAGCTTATCCGAAAAATCCTAATTTCCCATTTTGGATTTGCTCAACAAAATTCGTTGGTTTTTTTTTTGTTATTTAATTCTTTTTCCGTTCCGAATTTCGATCGAGAGGTCGAATTTATGATTTTTTTCTGTTTTCATTCCGCTGTTACTGCCCGACGTTTGATGAATAAAAAATAATATAAAAAAATTTCGCGTCGATCGACGCGTAACGTGTAAATAAACAAGATAACGATTAAGTATATAAAAATGACAAAAAAAACACGATTGCAAATTTATATAAAACAACAACAAAAAAAACAATACATAGCGATTACGAGATAGGTTTCTAATAACGATTTATTATAAAAGTGGATGTACGTTGATGTCTAAGATTTTTAACGAAGCAAAAAAAAAAAGAAAAAAAACACTGATTATTATCAACTATGATTATTATTCGTAACTGATATTAAACACACGCGAGTGCGAAGCGACACGAAGGACTTTTACAACACGGGACAAAAAGAATAAAAATAAAAGAAACATCACATACACCGAAAAAAAACCACCGCGCACGTTATACTAATTAATGCAAGGACCGTTGAATTAAATGAAAATAAAAAAAAGTAAAAAAAATAATAAAAAAAAAATAAAAAATAAACACACTTAGGGTGACACTTAGCCAGGTGAAAGAATTCTCTCACGTTGAAAATAAGATTATTATCTTCGTCGATCACACGTCGAGCCGTTCCCGGTGCATTAAAAATGTCGTGCGCGCTGTCCGCCGATCCCCCATTAAAATTGTCAAGGACGCGTTCCAGCTGCGGTCCCTGATCTATTTTATATTATTTTCATAATTCGCTCTCTCCAAACATTTTCTCCTCGCATTCGAAGATTTCGAAAGCGTGTATATCGCGATACAAATAATCGAAACTGAAATGATCGCTTTCGATATTTCGACTTCGCCCGAAGCTACCCGATTAGCCCGATAGATGGCGAAACTGAGGAGTCACGATGTTTTTTTTTTTGTTTACCATCCAACGCGAAGGAGAGTGTTCCTGTTGATTTGTGTGCGACCGGGTTAATTCTAGTCAATGATTAAACGAACCGTGCGTCGATCGGGCTCGGGGCTCGTAATAACCGCAAGCAGTCTCGTCCGATCGGGTCGTTACAAATGTTAAGAGGCACTCGTGCGAATCGCGCGCGCCCGTTTATATATTCGTTAAAATAATAGCCAGTAGTGGGGTATACACAGAAGAAACGCGTTACTTTATACCGCTGTGTACAGTCCGCTGTTAACCCGGCTGGGTGGAACCGGCGATGGCGGCGTCGATGCGCGACGCGGTATCCGCTCACCGCGAACGAGCTGCCGCGCAGTGATTCTCACTTTAATTAGGGTCGCACGACCAAACTCGGAAAGCTCATTAAGCAGTGCCCTCGTTAGCGCAATAAGGCGCGCCCGGCTTCACCAGCCGCCGAGCAGGGACTTCTTATTCTTAACACTAATAGATCGAATGGGGACGGGAGGAGGGAGAGAGGGGAAGGAGGGGGGAGGGGACGGTGTACCCGGCGCAATAGTATTACATACAGTAAACGTCGTCATACCGGCATTCTCATACATTTACGGAATACATTACATACAGATTAGCGTAGAGTTCATAAACAGTAGTCCATTTGTAGCGAAATAGTTTTTAAAAACCGAGCAACAGGAATAAAAAAGACAAATGAAATAAACCGGAAAAAATAGACATAATCAACATTAAAAAAAACAGAAACAATGCTACAGGTAAAACCGTGCGTACTCACGCGTGCGTACATAACGAACTTCTTCGGGCTCTGGGGCAAATTTAATTTGACTAAATTTCTTTTGACGACAATTGCCGTTTTGAGGTTGCATGATTTTTTTTACTCGTCGAGTCGCTGATTACTTTTTGTGACTACGCATGCGCGGTTGCGACTTTGAGGGGGGGGGAGTTCGATTGGATCGTCGGAAAATGAAATTGTTTTTACTCCTTTGCATTCACGATAGTGTTCATACTCGAGCTGTAAATTCACTGATTGCAACGCTGTAATAGCAAGTAGTGTAATTTTGAGAAGGACAGTCTGAAAATTAAAAAGATATCTGCATTTATTTGTCGACAAAATTAGCTTCTGAGCAATTAGAGAAAAAATATTTTTTGTAAATGCGCATGCGCGATTGTGATTTTTATTTTTTTTAGCGGACGAAACTTAAAAAAAAATGAAATTGTTATTACTCTTTTGCAGTCACGACAGTGATTCATACACGAGCCTTTAATTTACTGTGTAATTTAATTTAACAGTGTAATAGCAAATTTACCATTTTTTCAAAGACAGGCTAAGAATTAAACAAAAAGAAAATCGGTATTTATCATCAGAAAAAATCAGCTTCTGATCAATTAAAAAAATATATATTTCTAAAAAATTTTTAAGCTTCTTTTGCATTTCCTTTTCATTTCGCAACAAAAAAAAATCAATGGCAATTTGTGTCAAGAAATTTACTTTAAAAAATTGATTTGCCTCATTCCCGAACTTCTCATATTCACCGCATCAACAAAACTCTCATCGACACTGAAGGAAACACGTAATCATACGGCAAGACATTGGCATTCGGCATTGAAGGAAGATAATTTCACTTACACAAATTCTACATCCGCACACATACAAACACACACTAACACTGTACACACCAACTGCAGCAAACACAGAGATGCAGGTGCATCTTGAACGAAAAAAAAAAACAAAATTGCAAAAAAGAGGAAAAAAAATTAAAGAAAAATAAAAACAAGTAAACAAAAATGGAGGTATATAAGAAGTTAGAAGACGAAATGAGCGTGATCTTGTGAACCGTTGGCCGTTGCACGAGTATGTAATAGATATATTGTATACGTATATCGATATAGGGGATTATGTCGATAGTAAAGAAAGTAAAGTGTTCGTCGGATCGAGGGATTATGATTTTTTGTATTTCTTTTAAATTAATCAATATCGCATTTGTCCTCTGTGACTGGTGAGCGCATATCTGTGTTGCCCAGGGCCTGAAAGTATTCCTCCGAGATTATTCATTATAATTAGTACAAAAGGAATATAATTCGGGGCACGAGAGAGACACGATCTTTTTTTTCGTCATCGCAACGAGAAAAAAAATACCACAGTCAATTCCGTATTCGTTCGTAGAAAAAAATATGCATAAAAAAAGATGAAACAAACGAAAAAAAAAAAACAAAATGGTAATCGCAACAGGGTGAATAAATCCAATGTCTTATCACTAGATGAACGACTTATTTCTACGTAAATTTACACGCCAGAAAATAGATAAAATTTAAAAAATAAAAATTAAATTTCGTTGAATTAAAAAAAAAAGTTCTGTTGCGCGCAATTGGGTTTCGAATAGTTTTCTCGGTGTCCGGAATATAATCCGTAAACTCATCATTCCAAGTTCTGTCGAAATAAACAAAGAAAGAAAAAACAAAAGATAAAGAAGAAGAAATAAAAAATACGAAAATGAAGAAAAATAAATTAAAGAAAAAAAAAAACACGATAAGTAAAGGGCCAACCCGCTTTACGGTGAGAAAGAGAGAGATTTTAGTCCATTTGATGTACATACCCGTATCATGTACATAATAGAGGCGAAAGTGCCATAGAAATCACACGAATACAAACGCACGAATGGTCAATGGAATTTTTGCGAATTAATGAGAAATTAAAAAAAGAGAGAGAAAGAGAGATTAAAAAAGAAAGAAAGAAAAAAACAAATCGAGTCATGGTACTGCATAACGCGTTACATCAGAGGCCGCAAACGCCATTCGACGCATTGCCTCAAACTTGAATTTCATCGCCTCCGTGGCAAAAAAAAGAAGAAAAAAATATGAAAATAAAATAAAAAAATAATAATAATTTGTACGAACGAATTGTAATCCTCGCGAGATATCGACGAATTCGTAGTTAACGTTGAACGGTCCGATGATCGTTGATTACGGTCTAATAGATTGCCTAATTACACGGTAATGCGAATTCCATAATTTTAGGATTGCGTAAACGAATTTTCGTTAATCTCCGAAAAGAAATCGATCGACTGAGCTGATTTCGGAAATCATTAGTGTATTATAATAATGGGTAAAAGCACAATCACGGATTACGAAAGAGAGAGAAAAGAAAAATACTAAAAATGTAAACGCAATTCGTCTGCGGCGTCACGGAGGGCCTACTCGTATGAGTTTTGTTTTTCGAACTAAATAGGAAAGGAAGAAAGGAAAAAAAGAATAATACAAAAGAAAAAATGAAACAATGAATACGAAAGATAAAAATTAAAATACTTATGGTGTACTGATTGTTAAACGTGGCTAAGATATGTGAAAGGTCGTCTGATGGTATTATACGGCGCGAGCTCCAAAGCGTTTGCGGATTAACGCGAGTGCTTAGTCAATCGTGACCCATCGAGCGAAGCAATGAAAAAGATTAATTGAGATTATGGAATGCCAAAGGAAGTACCGATTTGTCGTATGTGCCCGAAAAATTAGGCGCGCCCGAGTCGCTCGAATGGGTAATTCGTTATTGTGTAAGCACGCGCGTTCGATACGGCGGTATTATTGTTATACGAACTCCAGACGGCATGGTATACAAGACTAAGAACAAGACCTAAAATGGGACATAATATTTTATAACTCGACTTTTGTACAGAATAAATAAATACTTGTACTGTGGACCAATATTTCTTTCATTTCATTGTCATCCCACTTCGATATCCCCGGTCTAAAAGGTGACACGTACGTGCCCGAGTGCACAAGATGTTTTCAGTACCATCTAACTAAAAACAGTACTTTGCGATACTAGTGCGTAAAAGCGGACTTTCGGCGAAGGTTGGGAAGTGGCTGCGCGAGAGAAGGCGAGTGCGGCTACTTCACAACCGCCGTCGGGAGTCCATTTTTACGTACAAGTATCGCATACTACTTTTTGTGACGAATGCATGAAAGGTGCTAGGTTGTTGCTAGCCGGGCGCGACAATAACGTGTAATAATAACAATAAATTACTAATAATAATAATTATATAATTATTATATTATATAATTAATATTATTATTATTAAATAATTAATAAATTAATAATGTAATAATAACAGTAAAATAATAAATACTGTGCGCATGCGCACAGTATTTACGATACGCTTATGCGTTGCATAAATAGTCGAAGTGTGTCGTAATAGTACATTTCGATACGAGTATCCGATAAAATTTTATTTTTATCATTTTCCCACCGAGTGAAATAAATACTCATTACGACACGCTTCCAGTATTTATGTAACGTCTTCTCGAAAATCACCACTTTATGTCGCGCCCGGCCCCCGCATAAAGCAGCACTTTTCATGCATGCGTTCCAAAAAGGAATGTAAGGCGGACGATAGGTAAAACACGATGCGATTTAATAGGCGAAACGATATGCAGTGGAACCTCGATTATCTGTAACTCGATCATCCGAACCCTCAATTATCTGAACGATGACTCCGTTTATCAGAACGCTCGGTTATCCGAACTTTAGCGCGAAATATTGTACGTACGTTGCTGCTCGCTGCAGCAGGATCCGCATCTGTGTTCAAGCCCTGGCAAGTTCTGCGACTTGAAAAACCACCACCAAACTACCTTCAAAGCGACCGAGTAAACGGCCGGTCGTTTTCAGACAAAAATAGGTCCGCGAAAACGCCTTTGTCCGTGTCCGTACCAGCCGCATACGAGCAACTTCCAGGCAACGCGTTCAGTCAGGTGGTTTTACAATTCTTCTTCTTCTTCTTTCAATTTGATTAAGCGTCCCCGTACGAAGCAGAGGGCGCCTCGTCTGGCCAAGTTGTGTTACAATTAATGAGCGAATGAACTACCGCAAAAACGACTGTTCAAACCACCTTTCAGTCCGTTCATTTTTTTATTTTCAACCGAAGAAACGACCGCATTAACTACAACCGGACTGAAAGGTCTTTTGAACGGTCGTTTCCGCGGTTGTTCGTGCAGTCGTAAAATGTAAAACGACCTGACTGAAAGCTCTCACTGGAAGCTGCTCGGATGTGGCTCGCACGGACGCGGATGAAGTCGTTTCAACAGTCGTTTTACCGGACGTATTTTTGTCCGAAAGCGACCGGTCGTTTTCTCGGCGGTTTTGATGGTCGCAGGATCTGCCAGGGAGGGTATTAAAGAGCGTTTTGCATTTTTCAGCGTGAATCTGCTCGCACACTGGTTTTCCCGAGCAGATTCGCCCACCCCAGAGTCGGGCAACGCGCATCAGAGCTTAGATTTAAATGCCAAATCGTTTGAATCGCCTTAAATATGTAGTTCATCCTGAAGCAGCTTCAAGATTTCGCTGCTACTAAGCGCGAAGCTAGCGGTTATATAAAAGGTAATAAAAAAGTTGAAAATTGAAATTTTCATATCGCTTCCTCATAAAATTGAAAATTGAAATTTTCAAATCGCTTCCTGATAAAAGCTGCAGATTGAAATTTTCATATCGCTTTTTCATGAAAGTTGAAAATTGAAATTCGGGAAGCTTTTTCTATGAGGAAGCATTGTCTGTATTTTTGGCTTCCTCATAGAGGAAGCGTCGCGAATTTCAATTTTCAACTTTCATGAAGAAGCGATATGAAAATTTC
>JAPYZC010002486.1:0-22401 GCA_030522665.1 Ichneumoninae sp. A BG-2022a
ATGGTTTTTTTTTCTTTTCTTTCTTTTCGTTTTTCGTGTTTCTCCTTTCCCTCTGGCGAATCGTCGCGTTTTTCCGTGTTTTTTTTTTCTTTTAAAATCGCGTCAATCCTTCGTGCGTGCTTCTGGTTGATTCGTTTCTATATATCTCCCTCCCGTTATGTGCCTCTCTCTTTATCTCCCTCTCGCACCGCTCGCACGCTCTCCCTCTCACCCGTCTTGTCTTCTAGTGGCCAGTATATTAATAACGCTTCGATACCGATATTCTCCTGTGCGTGTCCTCTGTTAAACCGACGAATCTAAAACCCGTAGCCCGATCGTCTCTCCAAGCGACGTTGCAGTATGTATATATATATATATATATATGTGTGTATAATATATATATATATATATATTACTTTTTAAAAATTAGTTTTTATGTTTACAACAAATATCCTTGCAATTTTTTGTTTCGTTCTCGTTTATTTATTTAATTCTCAAATCGACTGTATCTGTGGTTTTTTTTTCTCGTTTCGTTTTACTTCAATGTTATATATATATATAATATAAATTTGTTAAATCGTTTTTTTTTTTTTCGTGTGTTTTTTTTGCTTTTTTTTGTTTTTTTTTTTTGTTTTTTATATATATTTTATAAATTTTTTATTTCTTTTTTTTTTTTGTCGTGTGTATTTTTTGCTTTTTTTTGTTTTTTTTTGTTGTTTCTTTTTGGTTGTTTTAATCGTATCCGCGCACACCGAGGTGAGTGTCACGAATGCGAGAGCGCGGCGGCGGGCCAGCCTGGCAATGGCGACGACTACTGAAAACTGTGTGTGCGCGCCTCCTCCGTGGTCTCTCGCGTGCCCTCCCTGCCTCCCGAGTAGTGCGCGGCCTCCTAGTCGCACTCTCCGGCCGCGCTTGCCCGTCCATCTCGTGTCCCTCTGGCCCCACGCCGCGCCACATACAGACGGACGCGCGCTACTACCGAACAACCCGGTTGGACGACAGCCGCGGCTCTCTACCCCCACCACCGCGCTCGCCCTTCCGTCTACGCGCAGCTCTCGCCCCCACCCCGCGACCCGTCGTCGCTCGTCGGCCAATCGACGCTCGACGTTCCTCACGATCATCCACGAACTCCGCCGAGCGCGCCGCTCTGCCGTTGAAGCACCGCTATGTGGAAACCCGTGGAATAGGCTGCGGAGCACCGAACAGTAAGCGCGCCGCTCCACGTCGCGCTAACGTTGGAGCTCTGTCTCTCTCGTACGTCGCGCTAGACACAACGGGCGACGAGCAGTCACGGTCATTTTTTGTGCGAGTCACTTGACCAAAAAATTACCGTCTTTGGTCACGAACTCGGTTATTTTCGTTTTGGTGCTGTTTAGATCGATTCAAATAAAAATTTTTTTAATTCTTAAGTCCAGTTGTACTTTTGTCTCTCGTTACTGTTGTCAATAAACTCGAATGAATGTAGGACTATTGTATTGGAATTCTTTATGAATGTAATAAAGACTGAACAATCTTTGGATCACAGTTTTGAAGCTGCAAAGCTCTGTTTAATATTGTTGCCTCACTTAAAACCTTATAACATTAAAAAACATTTGTAAAATTGTATATCGAAAACGTTTCTTTCCTTCGTTCCTAATCTTGGCAGAATCGCATTTCGTATGCTACGTACGCGATTTTGAAGTGTGCAGCGCTGAGGGTTTCGGAATCGGCGAGATGGCGCTGCAGTCGCAGAATGGTCATTTTTCGTTCGGTCACGTGACGGTCGATTTACCAAATAATGACCGGTCGCAAATTCGGCGCACATCTCCAGCTACGAGTGACGAGCTATCGGAGAATTCGGACGACGGAGGAGACGCGACCGAGCGATAGACACGCCGGTTGGACTTTTCGTGTCGTTTCCTCTCCCCCCGTCACGTTTTGTGCCCGTAACTTGTACGCGGCTCTCGCGATCTCCATGACGAGAACGATGTTTTTTTTTAAATGTAATCCGAAGCGTTTCGGAAGGGTTTTTTTTTGCACAGGAATCGATCATCTTTTTGCAGGATTTTCAGGGGCTTCGAGACGACGAGGTGATACAGACGGAGTTGCCGGACCGGAAATCGCGATTTTGGATGCACGACGATAAGTGCCGAAGGCAGATGGTATTCATGCGCGACAAACTTCCGGTGGATTCGGGAACGAGGCTGGTCGTGTTAATTGGCCGGAAGCGAGTCCTCAGAGACTATTTCGAAGTTTTTTTTAAAAGACTTCTCGCCGTAGATGAGCGAGAACGCGCGATTGGTTTCATTCCATTGACGCTGTTGATTGTCGGCCATCTTTGATAAATAGGCGACTACAATAAAATTGTACAATGAACCGATGAGTTTTCTTTTTTTTCCCCCTCTCGCGATACGATTGACCGATGAAAGTAACGAACACGACGGATGAACGGGGTAGAAAAATGCGAGGATGAGAGACGACGGAGCGATTATTATCGAGGAATTTTGGGGTAAAATTACTATGCTCTTGCAGCTGATTTTGACGAGGTTCTCGGAGTCACGTGACCCGAGCTGGCTCAAAATGGCCGATGTTTAGGACAGTTCCAACGCGCATTTTACGCAACTTGACGATCAACCATGGACACTGATGTCGAATCGTCGAACGAATCGACCGACGCGGACGATGGTAATTAATTTCGAGCGCCGGTCGAAATTTTCATTTAACTTTTCGAAGTTTGTGGAAAAGTTTGGTGTCCGCGACGCGGGGGTTATGCACTGTTCGCCGGTGGGGCGAAATGGTTTCAAAACACATCGTTGGATCGATTGTGTCGCCTAATCGTTCGGGTTGAATCGGTGTAATTGTCGAATCTGCCGTCGGACGACAGTTTTCCTACGGAGGACTCGAAATTTTCATACGTGCTTGACGATGATTAAAAAAAAAAAAAATTTTTTTTTTCCAATAAAAAAATAATAAAAGTATAAATGAAATTTTGGCATTTTTTTTTTAGGTCTTTTTCGTGATCACGTGACTTCCGGTAAAAAAAAGAAATGTCACTAACATTTATCGGCTACAAATTACTTAAACGTTAGATTCATAACTTTTTATTTTTTCTCGGAAATATAAAAGACTTTAAAATTTTATTTGCAAGTTTTTTTGTCTACCAATATTTTGAGATGCTTTGAGTCGAGTAAGCGATAAGAAAATTATTGGAAAAATCGTCCCATATTCGTCAAATTTCATTGGTCCATGGAAGTCGCAGCAAAAAATTTATTGACTGTTTATGATTTCGTAACGAACTGAGAGCGAAGCATGATTTATGTGGATTTTTTGTTGAAGATATCGGAGCTGGTGGAAAACTAGCGATTGTTTATGATTTGTATTTTTTTTTTGTCTATGACGATGAACTTGTTGAAGTTTGTATATATAATGTTATGACAATTTCTCCTTCGTTAACTTTGTTTTTCAAGAAAAAAGTATCAGAAAAGACATTGCATTACGTACGGTCATGACTTCGGAGCAAAGAAAATTCATCTACAGTCGTACAAAAAGCCTCTATTGCGAAAACACGAAAGCAATGCGGGCATTGCCAAGTAAAAAAAGAATTTGGGTAATTAATAAATTCAATAAATAAACATAATTATAAATGTAAAGACAAATTGAAAATTAATAAATTAATTAGAATAATTAAAGAATTACAATTAAATGTAAACAACAAAACATTGTATTGATACAAATCTAATGACATTTTTGTTATACGCAGAATATACATTCGTAGAAATTTGGAGAAGATAAAAAAATTGTTGCATAAAAATTTGTGTTCTCTAAATACAGTCCAAACAGGAATGAAACATAATTTTTTAAATAAAAGGAAAACATCAAAAAGCGTCATTGGTGAGAATGTAATGAGGAAATAATGGGATAACAAAAAAGTTATGGAGTAGATATTAAATATTTTTGGTAGATATTTTAGTTATCTTATTTTATCAAGTTTTTTTTAGTAATTAAAATTTACATTTTTTTGCAGGAGGCCAATGTCCGGAGGACGGACAGACGTTTGATTTAGCATTGGCCACTACGCATTCTGTGAGTTTTAATTAAATCATCGGTGTTGTGCCACGGTGTGTTACAAAAAAAAAATTTTATAATTGAATAATACATTTTCTGACAATATAATATATATTTTTATTTTCACCTTAAAATAATGATAATAACAATTATTGAGTAAATGAAATTTAAAAAGGTTGAAAATGGACATTATTGCAACGCTTCTTCTATGAGAAAGCATTCACTGTATTTTTAACTCCCTCATAGAAAAAGCTTCGCGAATAAACGCACATTATGAGACAAGGATGCGAAAATTTCAATTTTCAGCTTTTTAAATTTGTATTGATTCAGAAACTCGTATCAGGCGTAAAAACAATTTTTACGCATGAATCATTGTACACTGTTAGTCTATTTCCGTCTCAAATGTTAGCTCGATACCTCCATGTTCAGACCGCTTTCAGTAATTTTTCATAAAAATCAAAGTGCCATCAAATCTGACCGCTTCGATAGATTTTGACCAAATTGAATTCCAAAGTTCTTTGATGAAAATATTACGTTCGTGTGCAAAATATCAAAATCGCGTATCCAATTCGGCCTCAATCTACATAAAAATCGTTTTAAATGTCGAGACGAGTCCACTCTACTAGTGTACCAAATTTCAACTGGCTATCTCAAACCGTTACGATTTTTATTTCACAAAAACATCTTCTTTTACGAGAAAGCAATAAGGAATTTAATTAATCGACCGCCAAAATATTAATCCGGCGATAGTAAAAAATTAATTTGTTGGTGAGCATTTTTTTTAAATCATTTACTCTGGTTTCAGTACTTGGGCGCCGATTTGGAAGTTCTGCGGGGCAGAACACTGCTCGACAATGGGATTTACGTTAATTTGCCCCTGCTCTTCGAAAAGTCGGTTATACTGTTTCCGGAGCAGACTTTGCCGATGGTGGAATACAGCGCTCAGATAATCAACATGCTGCGGAGTTGCATCGACAAGGACCGAACTTTTGGCGTTGTTCGTTCGGGTTTGACGAACGACACACTTGTCGGCACAACCGCCGAGATTTACGAGTATTCCGACAGCGATCCCGACGGTTTTCGCATCAAAGCCAAGGGCAGACAGAGATTCAAGATACTTAGAGTTAGGAACGTGAGTAATCGCCCCGCCGCGATTAACGTGACGATGATTTTTATGTGCATAAAATATGTGTATAATCAATCAATGTGTATACACATGATTTATCGATACAAACAATTAATCGATAGTTAAACAATTATTTGATTAATTATTTTTATTAATCGTAATTAAACTGTAGAATTAAGTAATGTGTCTGCATTACTTAATTATCGGGTTTAATTTGTTGGCAAAAAATTAATGATACAGAGTCTGGATGCAGTGTGTAACTTCTTTTTTTCATATTTTACTAGAATCATTTTTTTTTATGACCATGCAAGTTGAAAAAATGTTATCGAAATATTCACGATTTGGGAAGGTTTCTCCAGTTTCGCATATTTTGCAAACAAAAAGCAATGGTGAAACTAAGTAAAATTGTACTTTGCACGCAGTAGCGCGAGCAAAGGCGTTTCATACATTCATTATCGTTAATTTTTATTCGTGAATTAAACACAGCCGTGTCAATTTTGTTTGTACAAGCAAAAAAAGAATGTAATTTCTGACAAATCAGCAAAAATCGGATTAGCGAACTATTCCTCGTTAACAATGAGAATTAACGATTTTAGTCACTCGGCCGCATACTCGCGGACGTGAAGATACTGCCGGAGATAGTATTGGGTTCACCGTTCTTCGAGGAACGTCTAACTTCCCTCGATCGTCTTCGTACGATTCCAAAGACTGAGGAAGAGGCCAAAGCATTGGAGTACAGGTATGGATGGACGCTGTTACACAAATTACGATTTTTTTTATCGAGACAAATCGATTACTATTTGCGACTTGAATTTATTAGAATCGTGATTGATTTTTATCGATCTCCATTCAATAAAATATTCTTATTGTTGTTGTTATTCTAATTATTATAAAAAATGTATTATTGATATAATTTGGCAAATACTTTCATTAAAAAATTATATGATTAATTGATGGTTTTTTTCTGGTTCATACTGAGTACAGGGTATCGAGGCGAGACTCCGCTGTGACACCCTGGCCATCCTGGGTGTATCGCCAATACGACTCCAGGAGGCTTGCCATGAAAATCCATAACTGTCTCCAATTCGTCGAATCAAGCAAGTTTCCCATTCTGCCTAGAAAATAATGAAACTTGAGTAAAAAAAAAAGCAGAAATTTGGTCAATAATTCGCTAACGTGTAACAAAAAATTCATAAAATATTTTTAATAACATAGGAGGGAGCAATATACCTGAAGATCCGGTGGAGCTCTCGTTCTGGGTCGCCCATAATCTCATCATGAATGACACAGCAAAGATATCTCTGCTGCAGTACGACTGCGCGATTTCGAGGCTACAGTACGAGGCGAAGGTTCTGTCGATGGTGAGACAATGCTTTTGATAATTAAATATAGAAAGTTGATAATTTACACACATTTAATTGACAATAAAAAAACAATAGTTAAAAATTGAAATTATTATATCGCTTATTATTATAAAAGCTTTTACAATAATATTTATAAAACCGCTTTTATTATTATAAAAGTTGGAAATTTAAATATTCATATCGCTTTCTCATAATGTTCCTTTTCGCGAATCCAGGAACTCCGGAATGTTTTTTTGCACTTTCGATTTTTACTCAAGAAATCCAGGTGATCTCTTTAGCTAGCTTGTTCAACCCCGTCGTATCGATCGTCTTGTGTATATATCGATATATCGATCGTCCTGTAGATTATGATAGGCAAAGAAATCGATGTTTAAAGATATTTAAAATTACTCATTTTTGCCATTTTGGCTATAAAAATGCCCGGTAAACTTTTTCGTTGGTTGTCGCTCCGGGACTATAATTCCATGTATTGTTTGACGCTGATCACGAATCTAACACTTTTATTTATTCATAGATGAATATTTAATATGGAAAAGTGTGTCTCGAAAAAAAAAATTGCATGAAATTCAAAAAATTCAAAATGACAGAAAATTTAAACTGTTCGATCGATTTTCGTGGAATTTTAATGGAATCATGGGGTGATCATATTTTATTTGTGTTCGCGTTTTCAGCCCGAACAAAAATGTTACTCAACCAATGAATTTTGTTTTACAGCTCGCCGGTAAAGCTTTCGTTTGCAGCACTTGTCGCGCTTTGATAGGCAAACACACGGACATTGTTCCGATGAACAAGGAGGGCTTGCAGGCAGCTTATTGCAATCCGGCAGGAGCAATTCACGAAACGGTTACGCTTTACCACGCGAAAAATCTTGTTCTCAACCAAGAACCACCGTCCATCGTTTGCAGCTGGTTTCCTGGGTATTACACTATTAAACCTTGTCGCAGTGCATTTTTTTCTTATCGTGTCCACTACGAGTGCTTAATTTGCTTCGAGATTTCTTTTCCCGACGAAAAAAATATATATCTTTAGCATCGCAATGCTTGCAAGTTTATAAAAAACCTGTGAGACGGGTATTTAGAAATCGGAAACAAACGAATCCGAATCCGGGTGTTGAGATTTTACGGAGATTTAAAAAAATTCCCTCAGATATCGTCCCAAAGCTTTTCGAACTCGTCCACCTCGTGTTTAAAATTTTTTTTCACTAAAGTATTATCAATAAAATCAGACTCATGTATTATCTGTGTAGAGTCATAGGTAATAGGTGTTTCACTACAGTGAAACTCGCCTCGAGGCAAGAAAAAGAGCAAATAAATTTTCTACGCCGAGAACCAAAATTGCCTAATACACATTGTCGCGGAGTACTTTTTGTGAAAAAATGACAAAAAATGTGCGCACTCAATTTATTCATTTATTTATTTATTTATTTACTTACTTATTTACTTATTTACTTATTTACTTATTTACTTATTTACTTATTTACTTATTTACTTATTTACTTATTTACTTATTTACTTATTTACTTATTTAAGCAAGCTGCAAGGGTTGCGGTTTTCACGCTGGCTGGCTTTTCACCGCGGTGAGCGAGGATCTGAAGCCCCGACGATTCTGGGGACTGACGCGAAAGAGTCTCATCCTAAAGAGGCAATATCCCGTTGGGAACGACGATCCTTTTGGATATAATCCATCGAGCGAAGAACGAGATCCCGATATGTCCGACGAAACGAGCGATTCCGATTGAGTTTTGACAATAGTGAATTTTAATATTATTACGTTCCAACTGATAAGGTTAACATGATAACAGAGATCTATATATTTTACCCGCGGTCCGAACAGTGAAATTTTGAGATGCACACGCGATTCGGGCGAAAAATATCTATTCGAGGCTGTTGAAACATAATTTTTTTCACCGATTTCTAACACGGCAGTGACCTGTGTAGATATAATATTCGTATTTTCGCGTCTCTATGGCAACTCGCTTAAAACAATTAATTGTAAAGAAATATTATTATTATTATTATTATTATTATTATTATTTAGTTACATTATATTAGAAATTAATTTTCATCGACATCGATGAAAATTGAGTATTATCGCGTTTAGGCAGTTTTTATTTTCTGCCATATCTTCGCCTCGACGTTCATTTGTCGCTGCGATTATCCAATATTGTTGATTTTCGTGTTATTCTCCAATCCTTTGGGTAGAAGGAACTTTTTGCTCGGAGTGAACTGCTTGTAATAACGATACCGATGTTTCGAAGAATTAAAAAAAAAATTTAATTTATAGGCAGAATATTTTTTTTTATATAATTTTTTTTGAATCCACCGTACTTAAATATTGAAATTCGGGGTCGGAAAAAATGTATACTAGTCTGCTGTGGATTGGGATTCGGTCGAAGATCGAAAGACTTGCCGTGGACACGCGGCGGCACGAATGCAAAGTAATATCGTAAGAAAATATTCTTTATAGAATACAGAAAAAAGCGAAGAAACATAAGCGTTTAATATATCGTGATCTCGAGATCCTCGTTAACTATATTGTTCTTACCTAATGTACACACGTGTGTATGCGCGTAGATTATGATATGCATACGGACTATAACTTATATCCTTTTTGTACTATAGTCTCGAAATATTTTATTCAATACTCCTCTCCTCTCTTCATCCTCGTTGAACACTCCTCGAAACCCGAGGAAGCCTTTGAAATATAATAAGTTTGGTAAGCTTGAGAAATTCTGCATAGGAGCATCAAAACAAAAAAAAAACGAATATTCTCTTTTCTATTTTGTTAATTGGAAATAAAATGCAAAGTACGTTTCAAGGAGTTTTCAAGGACTTCTGTAGGATTTTCAAGGATAATGATCGCTGCAACAGTTATCTTTATTGCAACCATAAAAAATAATCATATAAGCGATTTCGTCAGAATGAACGAAAGCTGAAAATGTCAAGAATCTACAAAAAAAAAAAAAAGAGTTTAGTTATATGAAGGCACTTTCAAGGACTCAAGGACTTTCAAGGAAGCAAAATTCAAGACCAAGGATTTCAATGACTACGGGACGCCATGAAAATTCAAGAGTCGCCTGCATAAAGGGGTCATGGAATATTACGATCGATTTTTTAATTGATAAATTTTTCACGCTAGAAATAAAATCGTGAGAAGCCGTTTAATATTTCATTAGTTTAATTTTCGAGTAATTCTCGTCCACCCGTCGCGAGTTATTGTCTCCACTGCCCAAACCTGCCATGGCTCTCTTTTAGTCCAATTCTGCAGATGGCGCCAGGCTGAACCTTCCGACCTTGGGTCCTCGTGAAATAATTTCCTAACCTCAAAATTTCCACGATTTCACAATTATGACCAATTTGCCGCGAACGAGCGATGAAAGCAGCGTTAAAGTGTTGCATAATTCGTCGAAAGCCGGTTTTTTTCTCGCCGGCAAGACAGTTTCTGCATCTACAGTAACTTGTGCCGAAAATATGAACAATTTTCAAGCCTTTGCAAATCGGCCCGATATCCGATATTTTTCATCAACTCGGCAGCACGGTTTCATCGATACGGTTTTACTTCTAAACCCTCGTCGAAATTTATTAATCTGTTCAAACTTATGAATCTTCACCTAAACTCATTAATTACCAGGTAATTAATGCGAGACCACCTAATATTTATTCGTCTCACCTACCGATATCTTTTTTACCATCGGCTCTCGTTCAGTCGCTCGAATATTTCGTAGATGGCGCCAGGCTGAAACTTCCGGTCTCACGTCCTCGCGAAACAATTTCCTAACCTCGAAATCTCGACGATTTCACAATTATGAATGATTTATCGTGGGCGAACGACGAAACCGGCGTTAAAGTATCGCAGAAGTCGTCGAAAGTCGGTCTTTTTCTCGTCGGATTGACAGGTTCGTCCCTTTAACTTTGCCGAAAATACGAAAAAATGTTGACGCCATTCCGCAGCACCCTGTATCGATTATTTGCCATCGACTCTGTAACATTTATCTCTCCGTTATCGCACACTGATAATTTGAAACAAAAATAAAAAATCTAAATTATAATAATTATAAAAATTATAATAATCATAATTTTCTACAATTGACGCCGAGTCAACAAATATTAAAAAAAAAATTGTTTTATATATATTTATGTGAAGACCAATATAGATGTAAAAACTGAAAACTTATTTTCTATAAATAAATAATAATAATATCAATATTATTTTTCAGGAGGTATCGGCGTAGCTCTCAGTGTAATTTGCGTACCCTTCGTCAGTCCTGCTCTGAGACGAATTTGTTTACCTTACGTTCCTGCGACTACGCAGCAAGTGAACAATGTTCTGCGCGCATTGCAACATCGCTCCGGTACACTGATCGATCTGGGCAGCGGCGACGGTCGACTGGTAAGTGCGAGAATGTAAAAAAAAAAAAAACATTTTTTTTTTATAATCAGCATTTGATGCCTAAAATTAATGTTTCCCAGGTCTTTGCTGCTGCGAAAAATGGTTTTGTAGCCAGTGGTGTGGAGCTTAACGCGTGGCTCGTACTGTACTCCAGAATTTCAGCCTTCGCCCAGGGTCTCTCGTCGAGAACAAAGTTCTACAGAAGAGATCTTTGGAATTTCAATCTAGAGCAGTACGACAATGTTATCATTTTTGGAGTCGAACAAATGGTACAATGTATTTCCCTACATAACATTTTTAATGTCTTATATCACATAACGATGCTCTAAGAATGTTTTTTTTCACATTCATTTTTTTTCTCTGACTTATTAATTTTATATTTTTTATTTTTGAATTTAAATAATAATGTGACAAAAAAACATTTAACATCCAAAAGTGGTCGATGGATTTTAAGATACGGAATTTCGGAAATACTATTTTTCAAAAATAATTTACGATATTTTTATAGGGATAATTATAATCGCGTCAGGTTTTTTTTACGGACGCCTCGCAACGCCTTAAATGCGAACACGCCTGTAACTAATTTAATCACGATGTGTCTAGATGGAGGAGCTCGAAGAGAAGTTCACGAACGAGCTGAGACAAGACTGCAGGATCGTCGCCTGTAGATTTCCACTGCCGAACTTGAAGCCGCTGAAGACTATCGGCGAGGGTGTCGATACAGTTTGGGTGTACTCGATATCGTCGCGGAATTCTCGATCATCTTAGCGTCCTCGTCTCCTCGCATCTCCGGAAAAAGGAGTCATGTAAAAAATGTATATAATATACATATTCATACGCTACTACGGTTTTCCTTCGTACTTAGTTCTTAATCATTTAAAAAGCCCGACATTTTTTTCTCTGCATAATATATTATATTTTTTAGTACAAGTTAGAGAAAAAAACAGCAGTTAAATCCTGTCGATACAATGTAGTACAGTACATTATGCGTAAAAACGTTCCTTTGCTCCGACGTCGCCTACATATCGGGCGTTATTTCTTTGCTTCCAATTTTTTGCAGTCTTCGCAATCACAAATTTATATTATCAAGAAGACTTTTAAAATAAAAGTACCAGTGGCCGCACACCTAAGGGCGAAGTCCTAGTTCTCGGACATGCATGAAAAATCGTATTTGCGACACTCTTGCACGTATGCTTTGCCCGGCCACTGGGACATGTTCGGTCACTGGGACGTTTACCTTAAAAGTCGTCGGATTGAACGATTAATAAAGTTTGAAAAAATGTTTTTAATCCAGATGGACCGGCATTGAATAATGCCTAATTAATATTATAGTCACCTTTTATGATCGGTGACATTGATTCGATCTTAATAAAACAAAGGTAGTGTTGTATTTCAAAAAGTGCTCTATTATTTTTTTTTGTATTAATATTTAACCTTTACAAATTGGATCCATTTGTTGAAAAATAAAAATAAAAATCAATAAAACGGAGTGAGGTAAACTTTTCTACCGATCGAGAATCTAATCTATCGTTTTTTTATGTAAAAAAAAATCCAACACTCAAGTTAAATTTATCAATGTAACTTGTATTGTTGGATTTTCTTTTTTTGTATTACGAAAACAATTTTTTTCAGAATTCATCTTCATTAATACATTTTTCTCTTTGTAAAATGTTACCAATTTTTATTTCATTTTTTATTTTCATAAAAAAAACTTGTAAATAATTAAATACCCAGAGGAAGGTCCACCGAGCGACGATAAATCATTATAAAAATGATTTTCTTTTATTTTAACGTTTAAATCTTACAATTCATTCGGAAACAATTTTTCCACCGACCATTTATCGATTAAAAGGTCGAAGAAAAAAGGAAAATTAATTTCTCGAAAGATTGGACTAGACGAGTAATCATTTTTCATGAAATTGATTTTTTTTCTTCATTAAATTGTTTCAGGAAACGTTCGATGACGCTCGATCCATCCTCGCTGCTGCGATCTTAGCTGGAGGGAATGAACAGTTGACCGACGAGGTTAGCCGCGCCGATGGCGGGTATGCAAAGATGAAGCACGACGGACGTCGGGGTGGCTTCGTTCTTCTTGCACAGAATAGCCAGCTGCAGGAGGCTCGGCAAGGTAAAAACGTACACGAGACCGCTCAGGGCCCCGGTGTATCTGGTAACGGTGCCGATGTAAGGCATAAATCTCGCGAACGATATGCAAATTCCGACAACGCAAAGATTAACGACGATAACGCTGATTATCGATCGATTCCCGAACGGGAACAGGACCGACAGCAGACGAATTCTCAGCATGTAATTTATCAACGGAAAAACTGTCAGCAATTGAAACAGAAGAACGACACGAGCACCTACTGTAAGAGCGTCCCATTTTTGAAAATTGTTCAAGAAATTCTGTAACGAAAAAGAATCACAAATTATAGCTTCATTGCGTTATAGTCTTTTTTTTATGATTGGGTTCTTTTACTTACGTCCTCGATGCAGAGTTTGGAGAGGGGAAAACTCATGTAGAATGCCGCACCAACGATTACATAGGTGAAGGTCACAAGAACATAAGATATCGTCAAGTCTCGACCCTGCAACACGTTCGAATTTAAGGAATTACCAATACGAAACGATTTTATTTATTTTTTTGAGTTTTCCCCAAAATGTTTTTTTATAATATTTTATTTTAAATCATGCCTGTGCGTCGGTTGAAAAGGCTGTTTGGATTGAATTTATAAAATTACGAATGCCATTTATTTTTTCTTTTAACATTTTTGCCATATCCATTTGTGTTTGCTGCAACTTGCGAAATTTTCAAGGAATCGATAAAAAAATATTTAAAAAATTAATCGAACTCGTGTTATCGACCGGGTAACAGAGGTAAACTTCTCACCGCATTTCCCCGAATAAACCAAGGTTTGTTGTAAGGAACTAATTGATCTTTTTTCTCTCGATTAACGAGCTGCTTACGTTTTTACTCTGATCGCGATTATGCTGCATTATCGTGATTATGATATTGTGAATGAAGAAGGACATTGCGAGAGTTCCGGTCAGGGCCGGAAAAGTCGAGTGAATTCTCCAGCTATTTTCCCACTCGATGCTTGACATGTTGATGCCCCAGCTGCCGGATTTTACGATTACGAAACCCACCAGGTAAACGATCGCCGCGGTGCCTAAAGCAACAACAACAACAACAACAACAACAACAATAATAATAATAATAATAATAATAATAATAATAATAATAACAACAACAACAACAACAACAACAACAACAACAACAATAATAATAATAATAATAATAATAATAATAATAATAATAATAATAATTCGTCTTTAATTTGCTCGCATGCGTTTCGAAGCTTACCGAGCGAATTGAACTTCGTGAAGAAAGTGGTGGTGTTGAAGTTCAGAAGAGGAAATATAACGATCGCCAGGAAAAGTGGAACGGTTTTATGGAGATCCCACATGGGACCGAGATTATCGTAGGAACGATCGCTCGCTTGACTGGTGTTGTTGAAAATGTCATTTTTTGGGCAAAGTACTGCGAAGAAGAAAAAAATCACAATGAAATTGGAAAAACTATTACAGTTTTTGTTACCAACTCTTGACACTGAAGAGAACTGAAGAAATTTAAGATAACCCACATAGCACGGAAATATTTCTGAGTACGAAAGATTGAGTATATTTCTGAAATATTTCAGAAATGTTTCGTTGGAATATTTAAAAATGATAGAATACTTTAAAATATGATTTCCATACATTTCACAAATGTTTTGTAAGATTTAAAATATTGTAAATATTTCTGAAATGTTTCAGAAATGTTGCGGGAGAATATTGAATAATATTATTTTCATATATTTCAGTGATATTTCGGAATATTTCTGAAATGTTTTCAAAATATTTCGTGCTATATAGGAAGTCACGCTCTCACCTTCGGGAAGATCAGTCACATTGTCGACGATGGGATATTCGGCGCTACCAGCGATATGGTCTGCAAGGAACACAACGGTTGAATAAATTGGACCGTGGATGAGATTCGTGATGGTATTAAAAAAAATTTAATTAATTTACCATGAAATCTTACCATAAAAAAAATTCACCGAATTGTACAGAAAATTCGACATGAGGATCCAATAGGCAATGTTCGCACCGAGGAGGACGGTTATGCTGAACACTCGGGCCACGTGATCGGCGAATGGGCCGAGAAATATTCGACAAAGTTCGGGAACTTCGATACTCTCGTCGCCGCCTGTAATCAACCGGGGTTAAAAATATTTGTGCCGAAATTGAAGAATCATACAAAAGAACCGAAAAAAAAGATTGTGAGAAAATTGAATTAATCGACGTCGCCGTTGATATCTTGACCGACGAACTGTTATCGTTAAGGTCGCGTTTTTGTTAACACTTCGACATAGGCGAAAAAAATAATTATAAAGTCTCGACAATATCATTTACAGAGCCAGTGTCGAAATATTTCGAGGAAATGTTTACTCTTTAATTTGTTGAAATTTATTTAATATTTTTTTTGTTTTTTGCTTGCAGTCTCACCGTGATATTTGTGGACCTTGAGAAGCCGGTAGGCAGTGTAGAGGCAGAGACCGCTCATCACAAGGATCATACCGATTCCCGGCACCAGTCCGGCCATGAGAATTCCCCAGGGCATCGTTAACATCGAGGATCCCAGCATAGTGTTCCATATCGAGAATCTGGGCGGACGGTGACGAAAAAAGAAACGCCATTTAAGGGCTTACGCCACAGTAAACATTTTATCGACACACTTCAGCAGATTCTTTAGTCTCTGACGTTTTCATATTTAAAAAATAATAATAACAAAAAATATATTTTTTTAAATGATCCAGTCTAAAAAAATGGGTAAACATCGATTTCTTTTGAATGGCAGCTATTTTTTCAATTTTGTTTTTCCTCGTCAAGGATCGCGTTGTATATAATTTTTTAAGAAACAATTTAAAAAATGTTTTCATATAAAATTACGAATCGAAATCAGGAACACCGCAAACGAACTTTAAAAAAAAAAATTCTTTACGCCGACCGACAAAAAACATACATAATAAGAATAAAATTTAATGAAAATATTGCTTTATGTTCATTAACATATCGTCCTTCCACTCTAATAAAAATCAAATCGATACTTTTATTAAAAATACCACTTTTTTATTATTTTCTATGTACCGTACATTCATTATAATTATAATTACACGACATTTGTATATTAAATGTAATATACTAGGTTATGCATAAAAGCTTCCAATACAAGTACATTAATTTCGATGCAGACATTTTTTACAGTGTAAAGTTATTGTCACATCTTTCTGTTCGCAATTTTTGTTTAATACTTTAAAAACTCTTTTGAAATTGGCCTCTCCACAATTTGAATGTTCGTTAATTCTGAAATTCGACATTCTGGCCGATCCCAAAATTTGACCGTTGTAGAAACGAAACAGTTGCAATTAGCCAACCGGGTCAGCTAATTTTTATTGGGAACACCGTGTTTAAATCAAGACTCGCGGTAGCGCCTCGACGCCAATTAATTACATTTTTTTTTGTGACAGATCTTATAGGGGGAAGCTATTGAGAAATCCCGGACATGCTCGTAATTCATCTCTGTACCCGGCGACCCGGAGAGACGCGTGAAAGTACGCGCTTACCGCGATAAGAACCAATCTCCGCTCAGCAATCCTCTCGCTGTTTTTATTGAATGCCTAAGCCACGCGTCCCAACTTCCTATATAGTTCGTCGCCAAATTGAGATTACGCGTGTCGACGGAAATGGGAAGACATTTTTTTAAACCTTCAGAATATTATCGTGTTGTCCCACATCGATAGTAGATTTGAAAGATGGCAATTAGCGTAAAAATAATTGTAGGGTAGACCGGGGCAAAACGGGGATGCTAATCGATAAAACCTGCTACAACGATACCGAAAACATAGATCCATTGTTTTTCACACAGAAATTCTATTGGCATCGGTTTTGAAAGGATATTAAAAAAAACCATCTGGGGCAAAACGGGGTACGCTTCGATTTGACTTGCTGCAACTTTTGTTAGCTTCATTATTACCCTATCTTGCCCCACGTCGATGACATTTCATGTCCCCATTTTGCTCCGGTTTCCGTCGTTTGTTGGCTATCATGAATCCATTTATTTGATCATTTTGGGTACTCCATTTTGCCCCACGTCGATATGATCTTTCATGTACCCATTTTGGCCCAGGACCCCGTTTTGCCCCCGGTTCTCTGATATATATTAGGGTCTTTCAAATAGGGCATTTTTTTAATTTTCCTCTCACCTTTTTAAAGTACAGATTTAAATCTCAAATTATTCGATGTTTTGCCCAAAAAAATGTGACACCTTTCAAAATTAATTGTCAGCGACCGCTTTTCGCTGGATTTTTTTATCGATAAAAATATATAATTCTACGGGATGGGATTTTAAATTTTTGTAATTTTTTGTATTAAAAACAAAAGAATTCGTTTTTTAAATTCGTATATAGAAAACTCTAAAAATGTCCGGGTGAATTCGTTGAAAAAAATTATTTTCACCCTCCAAAAGAATAGATTTTAATCTGAAATTGAACCTCGGGAACGACAGGGCCAAGCAAAAAATCTGAAGAGATGCCGCATTCGTCGTTTATACCCTAAAAGAAAGAAGTAAAATTTTTTCGGTACAACCGTTGCGACACCTCTTAGGATTTTTTGCTTGGGTCCGTTTCTCCTTTTTGAGAAAAACCCTAATATAAATATATTTTTTTGCGACCCACTATTTAATCGCTTAATCTTTATTTATTTTTTATTTTAATTTTTGATTCGTCAAAGGAAGAAAAAATGAAGCTATTGTGCGAAATCGATTGACCTAAAAAGGTCGCGATTCTGGATGTGAAATTTCTTACGAAATTTGCGTCGATTCTGTTGTCAGCCTGTCTTAAGAAACGATAATGCGAGTGCGATATTTTTTTCCTCGTTAAATTGAAACAAAGCTGTTCCATTCTACTCGCATGGCCGAGGAGAAAAAAAAAAGAAAATTTTCAAGCGGATCGATAAAGCCCTCAAGTTCGTGTTATCGGGAAACTAAAAAAATTAGACCGAGACAATCCGTAGATAATTATAATTAAGTAGGTCGCGAGAGGATATTCGTTTCGTTGAAGCTAAATTTCTCGTGCTGAAACTTCTGTTTACTCTGTCGTCAGCCGCGAAGCTGACGTGTTTACTTTGATCGAATTACATTCCGAGAATGATAAGAATGGACAAAGAGTCTTCGCAATTTGTTTCATCATTAATTCGACCTTTAATTCGACCGTCGCCCTTCGGCGAAAAAATTAAGACGTTTTCTCAATGATTCGAAAAATGAAGAAACGAAATACGCTTAAAAAAAATTATTACGGCCGGCAGTTCAGAGATGAAGACATTTCTTGGCTGTATCCACTGAACATTGAAACAACGCGAGAGGAAAAAATTGCCCCTAGCAAGTCAAGCGACCACCGTACGACCGGTCGTTTTGTGCCGTTTTGACGACCATAAAGCAACCAATAAAAGGACCATTTTGTCGGTTTAGATTTGGTCGTTTTTTGTACGACCAAGCCTGAACCTAAAAACTGGTTGTTGTTTTGGTCGCACGCGGCCGACAAAACGGCACAAAATGACCGGTCGTTTTTCAAGTCGTTTCTCGGTCGGTTTCAAGGGTTGTTTGACCTGCTAGGTTGAAGAACAGAAATAAAGAAATTAAATACGATTTTTTTAATATTACGTTTAGATTTTTTTTAAATTACGTTTTAAAAAAATGTTTTGAGCGCATCGTTTCGTGCCCTAAACACAAATGTAATCATAGTTGTTAGGCGATTGGAGACGAAGCCAAAGTAGAAATGCTCGTGTTTTGATTAGGCAGTAATTAAACGTGTCCGGGAAAAATCACCTTCACTGTCAAGTTTATTCTGAAGATTACCACGACTCAAAAAAATGAAATACGATTAAAAAAAAATTATGACTGGCGATTCAGTGCAGAAGAAATATTTTGGCTGAATAGTTTCGTGTCCGCACACAAGTACAATCGTAGTAGGCAATTGAAGAATAGGAAGAAGAAAAAGAAGACATGTTCGTGTTCCGTGTATAAAGTAACTGGCAGGTTGTGGCTCAGGCGATTCGCACTCGCTTATGAACTATGAAATTTCGAAACCGGAAACTTACTTTTTGCTGAAATACACCACTTCCGGTTTGAAAATATAATTTTTCAACAGGAAGTGACGTCGTGGCGGAAATACGTCACTTCCGGTTTGATAATATAATTTTTCAACAGGACGTGTCGTCGTGCCGGAAATACCTCACTTCCGGTTTGAAAATATAATTTTTCAACAGGAAGTGACGTCGTGGCGGAAATACGTCACTTCCGGTTTGAAAATATAATTTTTCACGAAGAAGTGACGTCGTGCCGGAAATACGTCACTTCCGGTTTGAAAAATCTTTTCTTTCGGCCGTAAGTGACGGCATGCCGGAAATACGTTGGGTACACTTCCGGTCGAAAAATGAGATTTCCGGACCGATAGTGACGTGTTTCCGGTATGACATCGTTTCCGGTCGAATGGGAAGATTTTAATAATTTCCTGGGCGTAATCTCCCTCACTGTCAAGTGTCTTCTGAAGATTGCAACGACTCGAGAAGAAAAAGAAGAAATGTTCGTGCTCTGTTTATAAAATAATTAAACGTGTTCGGGGCTTGATCCCCTTCACTGTCAAGTTTCTTCCGAAGATAACAATGTCGCGAGAAGAAGCATGTCTCATCGAGAACGCCGGCTCTTCTGCGATCGGCACTGGCGAACAATCGGGCTGCTCGACAAATACATGGCGGTTCGGAGATTCTTACATGTCTCAATGTCGGGCCAAAGGTCCTTCGATGCAATCGTCATGTCGTACTCGTACGTTGCAGAAATCGAAGTGCTCATTTTTTTTTCATACGGTGATAAGTATCGTTGCGAAAGAGCTGTGTGTATCGCGGCGCGGCGATTTTTGTGTGTGCTCGCGTTTCCGGAAGCTATGCAAATGATAGCGTCGGATTTTGCGCAGCCTGACAATTTCTATCGAAATAACGTGATTTATTGTTTTTATCAGTATAAAATAAAAAAATTCTAAAAAATTCACGCGACTGATTGGTCATAACGGTGTTCTGGTTATGAACAAAAATTACCAGGTTCCAATATAACACAATTCAGATGGGGTTTAATTTTTCTTCGATATCATGTTTTTTATTTCTTCTATTTTTCGCACTCGTATCGAAATGTACTATTATTACACTCGGTGTGAAAATGGTAGATTTACGCACGCTTTACGTGCACAAAATGACCATGTTCACACCTCATGAAATAAAATTTGGTATCGTGCGAAAAACTTTTTCTGAACTACCGTGTTTCACACGAGCCACATTCGTCAGAAAAAATTTTATCGCACTAGTATCGTAAATCACAATTTTTTAATTTCAATATTCAATTATTGTAATTTATTTTTCTTGAGTTCTTCAACAACGTATTATGATCGTAAATTGCAGCTTGTCTCAGTCCAATTACACTTTACTTATCAGCATTAACTAATTGCTTTTAGGTTATCGCCCCCTTTAATATAGCAATTTGCATTTTACCTCGCGTGAATTGACGAGACGAATAAAAACTGCGAATACAATTCGTAATCGTTTTCGTAATAAATTGTCAATTAGAATAGTGTAATTTTACTTGTCCCAATTACAAATTATCACGGTACTTTTTTGTTATTTACAAAAATGTAGTAATCGAAAAAATGATTTGCAAAATGATTTGCAAAATGATTTGCAAAATTACTCATCGCTATTGCATTATTAATATGAAAGGTTACTTACATAGTGACGAGCGAGCTCTGTTTCGGTTTTGAGTCGAGCCGAAAATCTGCCCCGAGTTCGAGAGAACTTGTCAAGTTAATCCTGTCGTATCCTCTGCCGAGTTCATTCATTGAGTGGTGCGGCTGGCAACCCTCGTACCTGTCGCTCGACAAAAGCTGTAACCGGCAAACCAAAGTCCAATTCTAAAAAAATCCCTCATTATCAAACTCCTCTTCGAATGCATCAAAAATTTTCTTTTTACATTTGTATATTTTCTTTTTTGTTAATGGCGTGTCCTGTGATTAAATAAATAACTAAATAAATAAGTGAATAATTATTGCATGTAATAATATATAAATGAATAATCATAAATAATGAATACAAATTCTTACCAATTCCATGTTTCGCATCCCGTAGCATTTATGCTGAGGAAAATGTATACCCGGTGTGGGCTTGCCTGGATCTGAAATTACTAGCGGACCGTCGTGCACAAGCGGTGGCAGTCTTTTCGGTAAAACTGTTGCCATTGAATTGAAACTTGCCGCACCAACGCTACCGTACCTAAAAACAATATTGAAGATCATGAAAGATCATAAAAATCTTTTTTTTCATAAAATCATTTTCAATGTATAAAATTATTTTGAGACAAAAATCATTTTATTGCCAAAAATGAAAGAAAGATTTTTCCAATGGCAAATTTTAACTTCCTCACAGAGGAAAGATTGTTAAAGATGTACAGTAATGCGAACACGATGTACAGATTTATTTTATTTCATTTGCAATATTTTGTTTTGTTGATATTAGGTTGATGAGCCCTTAAGAAAACGAACACATTTTTAAATAAACTGGATGTATTATTATTATTATTTATTTACAGAGAATAAGTTTTCACTTTTTACATCTGCTTTTATATAATGATCTTCACGTAAATTAAAATTTTATTTTTTCAGTAATGTAATTTTGAGATTAAATACATTTTTATTTAAAGCGCTGAGAATACATTTTTACGAAAGTCCTGCACAACAAGAAGAAGAAATGTAGTCAAAAATATGCGAACAAAATTAAATAATTGTTCCTCACCTAGATATGCTACCGACTGGACTGTCGTCGAGATCGCTAGTCTCGGAATATGGAAACATAACAGGACCGGCGCTGGCGTGAGACGCGGAGGAGAGAAGAGGAGCGCTCTCGGATCCGCTGTCCTGTTGAAGAGCGGTTCTGCTCGTGTCCCAGCACCGCCTGTGCTTCCTCTTGTACGTGCGATTTTTCGCATCGTCTTTTTCCAACGAACGAGACAAAACGAAACAAATTCTATTCACAATTCATCATCAATGCCTATTGATCACGTACAAAAATGAATTTTTTTCCACAATATTTGCAGAACTCTGCATCCGAAATTTTGTGGTTCGCGTGAAACACAACGAGTCAATCAATCAACGAATCAATCAATCGATCAATCGAACAATCGACGAATCAATCAATCGAGGAATCAATCAATCGACGAATCAATCAATCGACGAATCAATCAATCGACGAATCAATCAATCGATCAATCAATCAATCGACGAATCAATCAATCGACGAATCAATCAATCGACGAATCAATCAATCGACGAATCAATCAATCGACGAATCAATCAATCGACGAAT
>JAPYZC010002487.1:0-14481 GCA_030522665.1 Ichneumoninae sp. A BG-2022a
ATAACATTTTGCAATTATTATTATGCAAAATTAATCTTCTTAGTACCTTTAGTATACATGATTTTTTTCAGATTTTTACACCATCAAGAAGTACTTGCAGTTTTCTCTTATTGTTGTCGAACTCATGCGAAGTCAGCGCGCAGCGAAACTCCCTCCTTTACGAAGCACACGCGCAAATTAACATAAGCCTCCGACATTTCTTCCTTTGTGCAGGTGCTTCGCGATGACGCTAAAGGATTTTTGGGCCGGTGAGAAAAAAAAAGTTGGTGTAAATCGGAGCTGGGCAGTACTCGAAGTGAACGGTACTTGCTTGGTACTTCAAATACGTACTTGATGGTAGCATGACATCCTTTTTTATTAGTGTACGATTATCCGACTAAACTTTTCAATAAGTATAATTTTAACGAGCATTTTGTATTTTTTTTTACAATTCCATTGAAAAAAAAACAACACGGGACGAGATGGGACTCTTTTTTATGCATTTTTTAAATGAAATCCCTTTATGGATATTTTTTGTTATGACAAAAAGTGAAGAATAAATTAAAAATAGCCTTAACGACGAATTACGAAAATTTTGGTCAGCGATTTTTCAGAATGAGGAAGCCATGTGCAAATTACTTTGCACCTTTTTTTTTGTAAAGCTTAGATAACGCTTATCGCTACGAACCTAATGGAGAAAAGTACTTTATGTGCAAAAATTACTTGATACGTCAAGTACTTGAAGTATTTTTTCGTACTTTGCCCAGCTCTGGTGTAAATGATAACCTATCAACTTTTTGTTCTCATCGATCCAAAAACTATGTTCTTGTCACAGACGTCACGTCACAAAAACACGTGAGCCACAGGACAGTGAAAGGTTAACGAACGTGGACTGATTTAAACGAATTTTTTCCTCCCATCGCTTCGCGTGGCGAAAAATTCAACCGCTTTTTTCGTCCCTTTTTTTAATGGGACGAAAAAAGCGTTGACCGTAGCCTTTTTTGACACGCCTCTGTTGGATTGAAAAATTGCAGCTAATTTTGTACGATGTAAGAGACGTGTCGAACAAAAATAAAAAAAAAGAGAAAAATGAATAAGGGAGTGAAATTTTTCATCGTCGAAAAAAAAAAGCTTTTCCAACGGGTTATTCGTGTATCGCGAGTTCGTGTAATCATTATCATGATCGCGTGAGAGAGCTTCATTTGTATATCCTCCTTCGTGGCGGTACAAAGTTTAACGAGAGTTATTTATCATCGTCAAGCTTTCACCCTGGGCTCTTCGCCCTCGTCCTCCTTGGCCGTCGCGGAGGGCAAGGCACTCGCCCGCCAGACCCATCGATATAATAATACATCGATCGCATTACTCGTCCTCGGCTTTACGCACGGTAGACGCTTTTTCTGCGTCTATACGAAACTTCTGGGGAACCCGATCTTTTTTCCCACGACTACACGCTAAACGTTATTATACATTTTTCCTTTGCCGAAGGTATTACCCCGCAGATGTCGAAGCTCCCAGGAACGACGTAGGTGGATGGAGAGTGGCAAAACCTAACAGAAGTACGACATTCAATTTCTCTCAAAAGCACGTTCGACACTTTGGCAATTCTTCATTCTCCGATAGTGCAGAACCGAAAAATTAATATTGATATTGATACACTGTATAAAATCTGTTATGTAAACTGCGACAGTGTGAGTGGTAAAAAAACAGGTGTTAAAATTAACACCATTTCGCAGTGAAAAGTACATAGAATATATCGTAAACCAGTAGCGCGGTGTACTCTGATAAATCTCAATACCAAATTGAGTGACGAACCACGATGTCACTTAATGCTGTTATTTTAGTTTTTCTTAGTTTTTCTTCAACATTCTTTTTTCATTTGTAACTATCGTGACGTACCACGTAATTACCTTGTTGGCTAATTATTAGTTACAACTCATTGTATTAAGACTTACATCTACTTCAAGCGCTTAAAACCATTTTGCTCACTTAGGAGTGCGGTTCGTTGTTACTGTACATAGTTACAGTCTTAGATTGTACGTTCTGTAAGTACCACTGATATTACACCGCATGTTTTACACCATATTTTAACACTGCTTTTAACGCCAAAGCAATGGATCTATGTGGACCACATGGTGTTAAACTTAACACCGTTTTTATTACAGTGTATTGATGATTTATTAACGAATTGCTACTTTTTAATACAGATAGAAATTTACAAAATAGTACATTACACATACAAAATTAAGTTAACAGCAATAAATAGAATAATAATAGAGAATAATAGAGAACTCGTACTTTAAAATGTTTCGCTTGGCTGACATCACAAAGGCATTGGATGACTGCTCCGTGACTCTAAGTGCAGAATATCTGTTCCCTGTATTAAGTAAGCGCGCAATTGTAGAGTTTACGTAGTAAACTCTACAATTGCTACGAGTCTACGTAGTACCCGAATTAGGACATCTGTAATATAAATTAAAAAAATAAAATAATTAAAAGCAAAATATTAAACATTAACTGGGGCATGATCGAGGCTTTGGAACTTCCCCTCGGCAAAGCCCGTCCGAAAACTTCTGTGCAGCGGAGGGTTCTGGGGGCGAGTCGAGAGAAGCGTTCCGGATAAAACGAGAGTATACGAGGGACGAGAGACTGTACGGCGCAGTATAACGTGGTGCTTTAATATTTCACGCGAAGCTTAAGGTGGTTATAAGCGACCTTGCATTGCTGCATCCGCAATGAGGCGAGCGGCTTCCTCGTTGAAGATGGGTGGGCGGTTCGCTGGATGCTGGGGGGCTGCAAGAACGTGGGGCAAGACGGCCGGATGGCCTAGGCTAGGGGAACGAGCTGGTGCACACTCGATGCGTTCGAGGCGCTCTCCTATTTTCATTTCCGCGGCAGTCAGCTGCGCGCAAACGGCGGGACGGGGAGGAGGACAGGAGACGTCGAGAGTGAGGACGGGGAGACTAGCGGTATAAACGGAAATGGAAGTGAAGAGGTAGCGAGGTTAAAGCCCGCAGCCACCGCAGCAGAAGCACAGGAGAAGCGGAATCAGAAGCACATCGCTATATAGGAAGTGAGAGAAAGTCCTATATTGCGCGGGCCCACCCCGAACCATAAGATGTCGCGGGATGCGATATTAAAATTTTATTTGCGTCGCGTATATGAACGCCAAAACCGGATGACTGCAAGTGATGCATGCTCATTTGGTTGTAGTGCGGCTATGAGTTTTTCTTATTGCTGCGAAAAGTGAGACACTACCGTCTGTCGGCGGATGTTTTCTTGTTGTAACTTCGTTGTGACGTCAGTTTTCAACCGGACGTGCCTTCATACCGGAAAACATCACTTTCGGTGGAAAACTGGGATTTTCAAACCTGAAGTGACGTATTTCCAGTATGACGTCACGGGCGGTAAAAAATGAAGATTATTAGCAACCCATTGTAACACTTTCATCTATGACGTCACTTCCTTTGGAAAACTAAGATTTTTAAACGGAAGTGACGTATTTCCGGTATGACGTCACGTCCGGTCAAAAAGTAAGATTATCAAACCATTATAACACTTTCATCTATGACGTCACTTCTGCTGGAAAACTAAGATTTTTAAACAGAAGTGACGTATGTTCGGTATGACGGCACTTCCGGTAAAAATTAAGGTTTTCGAACCGGTATGACGTTTTTATCTATGACGTCACTCCCGGTGGAAAATTGAGATTTTCAAACCGGAAGTGGTCGGAAGAAAATTTTCCAAATTTGGTTTGTCTTTTCATCGTGATACGTTACAATTCGCAGGCACAGGACAGGACATTGGTCGAACTGTTCCACTGCACTGAGAAAAAGGATGGTATTCCCTACTATTACGAAAAGTTCCCAGTGGGGACGTCTGTATAGATTGTTGGTGATAGTAAATACTCAATTGATTAAACTATAATTATTATAATTACGACCATAATTTTTGGTCATTGTCGTAACTATACAATGTAGACGTGGGAACTATTTACTATGTAAGTTTGTCTCAGTGCGTTCATTGGACATATTCGTCCAATGCGCGTGCGTGATAGTCCATATTCGAGGATTTTTGAACGTCGCCGTGCGGGGATCAAGTAAACAAAAAAAAAAAACTTGAAGCCTTCCATAAAGACAGCCCATTCGACCGATTCGACGAGAAGCTCCCGTCAACATCGCGAACTGTTTGCCGGCGCACGATCAAGCTACGAGCGATAACCCCGACACTGGGATATCAGATAGCTTCACTCAGTCTCGAATAAGTGGGTTTATTTATTTTCACAGACGTTAGCAATAAGCCCGGGCAAGTTCAACGATGCATGAGGAGCTTTCGAAAGTGAACGGCGTCCCGTTGCATCGGGGCTACGCGTCTCATTGCATTTTATATTAGGTTTTTTTTTATTAAAGGTCCTCTATTTTCTGGTCTGATGCTGATGCCTCATGGCGTCTTCGCTCTGTGATACCAGGCTACTCGGCATCCTCCCATTCTGTCGCGTATTTATGGCTATAATAACTCTCGCTATGAGCAGAGCAGCCGGCGAAGTGGCTACCAACGATAAAACTACCTATACACAGCATGGGAAGTCATGCCGTGGATCCTTCCTATAGTAAACCATAACGCTTCAGCTTCATACCACACACCTATATATATATATATATATTTCTACACACTTACATATATATTTCTGTTGCTGTTGTGAAAGCGGGAAAGAAGCTCACCGAGAAGACGGAAAGGAAATGAAATTTTTCGAGCATAGGATAACAGCGCGTCGCCATTGGGAGCAGGACGTCTTCGTATCCCTTCTGTCGCGCTCTTGGCCCCGTTTCTGCGTTTACGTATCCAAAATTGCTCACGTTAAGGCTTCGGATAATACAGCTGTTTTAATTTCGATTCATTTATCGGTTTAACGTTCTTTCGTCACTATCGCACACAGAAAAAAAATACGCTTGCGGGCTGCCGAAGAAAAAAATGTTCGTTTCAATTCAATTCTTACAATTCCATATGGTATTGAAACAACGACGGCACGACTGTCAAGGTGACATGTTATCGTTTCAATCCGGTATGAATGAAATTGTACGAATTGAAAGTAGAATTGAAACATTTTTTTATTCCTTTGGCAGCCCCCAAGCAAATTTTACTTAAATCATTGATATTTTCCTTTTCAGTGCATCATGCAGTATTTCAAATCGGGTAGAACGGACTGGAGGACAAGCCGACTCCGGGAGTCTGACCAGTCTCGCGCCAGTACTGGGATGAAACAGCCAGCCGGACCAAATCCCACCTGTGATAGGGGAAACCAGGGCAAAATGGAGTCATAGGGAAAAATGAGGACATGAAATGTCATATCGACATCGCCCCACCTCGGGTACCCAAAATGATCGAATAAATCGATTCATGATAGTCAACAAACGATGGAAAGCGGGGCAAAATTAAGACATGAAATGTCATATCGACGTGGGGCAAAATAGGGTAATAACAAAAGTTGCCGCACGTCAAATCGAAGAGTATACCCCGTTTTGCCCCAGATGGTTTTTTAAAAATATCCTTTCAAAACCAGTGCCAATACTTCTTCGGTGTGAAAAACAATCGGTCTATTTTTTCGGTATCGTTGTAGCAGGTTTTATGGCTTAGCATCCCCGTTTTGCCCCGGTCTACCCTAGGGGAGAGCGGGGCAAAATGGCACAGCGCGGCAAAACGGGATAATGAGACGAAACGCAATTTTCCAATGACTTTTGGATGGTGGCGATGGTGGCCCGTGGGGCAAAACGGAGTTGAAAAACCAGATGTATCGTTGGGACAAAATGGGGCATCCAAAAATTATTGGAACTTTGATTTTTCCCTCACTGCCCCGTTTTGCCCCACTGTCCCATTTTGCCCCGCTGTCCCCTACCTATATGAGGTTCGACGAAATTCTAACACCGATGGCAACGCGGCAATCGAACAATCATGCCACGTGCCCGGCGAGGGGAATGAATACGTTTTGCTTGATCGCGACGGAAAAGAGATGTAGAAAATGGACACGGGTCCGAAAGTACGGAGAATCCCAACTGCGGCATAAACATATTTCCAGCGCGTGACCGAGTTAGCACGGGTTATCCCGGTGGTCCATTGGTCAGCGTTGGCGAGCCGGACCACCACCGGGGAGCGACCGGGAGTTTCGGCTGGAACGTTTACGGCAGCTACAGAAGAGAGGCAGCAGCGGTCCGCACGCTCCTACCCTCTCGGTGTAAAATAGTGCCTGGCCGCGATCCAACCTCGTACGTTACTTCCGTTTATACGTATAACATACCTGCCAACCTCCTTTTGACAACGAACGACCATCGTGCTCCTCTCCTTACGCTATATATCTTGAAGGCGCTCCCACGAGTTTTCTCTTTCCAGCTACGTTACCCAGCTTCCAACTTCGCCTCGACCGCACGACGACCCCCTCGCGTTCTCGTCACGATGTCCCTATCGCCGACCCCCTTCCGCCCTTATCAGAAAGATTGCACCGGCGCCAAAAATGTCATCCTCGGGATCCGAGCGAGAAACCTGGGCTGGATGGATCTACGGCGCGGGTCGGTTCAATCGGCTAAATCCTGAACGAAAGACATTCACCTCGGCGAGCATTACGAATTGGATGGAACGATGGGATTTTCCGGCGGTCAGATATATTCGGTTTTGAGCGCTTGACGTACAGGCTTCCGTACAGTGGAATCTCTCATATGTAACATTCAGGGGGGAGCCAAGGGAAGTGGTAGGGACACTAATAGTGTTGCCATTGGACCTTTTTAGTCGCTCTTGATGGGGTAGGATTCGATTGAATTGAATGGCCCTTCATACTGGAAACAGGTACCCTACACTGAAAAAAAAATATCATTGATTCAAGTAAAATTTGCTTGCGGGTTGCCAAAGAAGTAAAAAAGTTGTTTCAATTCTACTCTGAATTCGTACAATTTCATACCGAATTGAAACGATAACATGTAATCTTGACAGTCTTGCTGTTGTTTCAATATCATACGGAATTGTAAGAATTGAGAGTAAAATTGAAACAAACATTTTTTTTTCTTTGGCAGCCCGCAAGCAAATCTTTTTTTTCAGTTTAGGGGGGTCTTTAAATTGAACATTTTTGAATTTTCTGGGGGCCAGCCCGTATTATCGTGAGGTGTAAAAGAAAGAAAAAATTCGATGTGCACGGACCCCGACATTAATGGATTTTAGAGGTCGCTATCGGCTTTTTATAAAATCAAAAACTTCGGAACATCTTAATTTTAAAGTCAAAATGAAAAATTCGAGAATTCCTTGGAGCCACCAAAAATCTCTGCAAGACCCATAAAAGTATTTTTAGAAGTCGCTACCGAGGATTAAAAAAACAAAGTTTTCGACAATGATCGCTAATAGTTACAAAATTTTGCAAAAAGTGAAAATCCGCCGCAGAAAAATAACCAAATATTTCATTTGAAAAAATATCTCTGTTGCATCAAAAAGTTAAATAAAAAACACGAAGCTTTGTCGTTCCTAGCAAAAGGACTCGACTAATTCCTTCAATGGTCAAAAGCGATGAAATATCTCTATCGACTAACGAACGAACCATTTTATTTATCTAATTCTCTTCAACAGCTTAAAAAAATACTCTCGTTTCAGCTGTTGAAGAGAAATTATTTTTTTATGCTAGGGTAAAAGTGGGGTACATGGCCCGGTCCATATATCATTGATTTACGTGTTAATCGAGGTGGGCCATATTCACCATTTTTACCCTATGCTAGATGTTTCGTAACCTTTTCATTTTTTTTTCTAATAACGGCGCGATGTTTGGTTTCTGATCCGAAAAATAAGTCAACATTTATCTTCACCCCATCAAAAAGCTGAGACTTTTTTCGATCTCCTTTTGATCTACAAATCGCGGCTATTCCACCAATTCCATCTCGAGATCCCTGTTCTCGCTTCGAAGCTTGAAAATCTACTAACCGGTATTCTCCTCATACTGGAGCTGCTCATTCCGGAACTCGATCTTCCAAGCTGCCCTCATTCCCTCGATGCCAGGAAAAAAAAATCTGCCATAAAATAGAACTTAGTACGTCGAATAAGTCCATGGTTCTAATTACGCGCTCATGTATGTATGAAGCTGGATAATCGGCCACTCCACCCGTAGCTCGAACGCCGGTTACCAGAACGATATTGGGTTACAAGCGATTTACACACATATTTTCTGCTTTCAACCCTCCTTTTTCGTCTTCTCATCGAGCAATCATTCGCGTGAGAATGTTAACGCTTTTCGCTCTTTACACAATTTGGCAAATTACCCAAGCAGTGTAACGGATAAATAATAAAAGGCTCTTAGCCGCACATTATACGCGTATAAAGTGAAAATACATACGTACATACACTATAACCGTACCTTGACGGATTTTAATCAGAGACGCTGAACGTCCTTTTTCAAAACTATTCTCTTTTTTCTTTTCATTTCTCAGTTTCATCCAAGCCCATCTCCCGAAGTGTATGCACCTATCTATCTCTATCCTTCCATCTTTCTCTTCCTTCAATTATTTCACGCCGCGTTACAGATTCGTTACGTCGTCGGGCAACACGCCCAGGCTGTATGCGGTGTATTCTCCGCTGTAGCTTTAACGAGGTCCAATTTACGTCAAGAGCCTTTGCCTCTACACAGTGCGCGGCTGTGCCCTCCTCCCCCTCGAAAACTCTCTCCAGGTCGTGCCGACTCTTGTTTAAACAAAGCGACGTGTGATATAGAAATGCCGAGGGTCAGTATATATATGTATATACATATACACACATATATACATATATATATAAATAAATATATATATATATATATGTGTATATACGGCAGGCAACTAATTACAAATGTGATTTCTCTTCCGCGCCGCTTGAAGTCTGTTCTTGATACGGTGATAAAACGCAGTGCATCGTTAATCGGTTTCGGCAAATTGGGTTATTTAGACGCGCACGTCGGGTGCATTAAATCCAGCGATCGGTATGATATTCAGCGAGGGCGGGAGTATCGCACGGTGGTAGAGCATTTATATGTGTCGCGGATCCGAACAGCTACCGGACTCCGCGGCCAACAAAGACCAGCCGAACGTCCTGCCCGTGACATTTATCATATTTTATTACCCTTCGCCCGCGAGGACGTCATTGTTCGTCCGTCTGTTTAGTTTCCGGTTATTATATTTGGTCGTCCGGGCCTCCCTTGGCCACCCACCCGGGCCATTATAACAACGCCAACGTAGCCGCAACCACGGCAAACGACGAAGCCAATGAGGTGGAGTTACGACTTTTCTGTCTGACGATCCCAACTGCCAGCCTATCGAGACCATTAATTCTATACGCGACGAACTATCCGAATACGTTTCGTTTTTTTTGTCTTCGGTTCCTTTGAACGGCTCCGACGAAAATGGTACCACATCGACGTGTGAGCGGTTTTTGCGACAAACTTGTCTCGAATTTTAATCAAGTCACCTGAGGATGTCGATCGGTTTTTTTGCGTTTGGCATAATGTTTGATCGATGCATTTTCATTTTTTGTTCATTTTTTAAATGACGGACGATATATTGTTTCCGCCTCTAAAAGACGAGAAAAAACAACGACGAACACTGTTTGTCCTCCATGCGTTTGGGGATCCTTCAGATGATAAGAAAGTTCTTAATATTTAGAAGTGCACAAAAATTGACATAGAACGCTAACGCCATTAAATTTCGAAACTTTCATAAAGATCCTTTCCTTGATCTAAAACGTTAAGTTGATTTTTTTAAAAGTAATTACGAAGAGTTCACTTGGACTGAGGGCTGAAGCGATTAGTAACAGCAATTGTTCCGTATAATAATAAAACCCACGGACCAGTACAATGCAGAATTTTTCTTTCTGATTTAACCATTCTTCTTCTTTCTAAAAAAAATAATTTTTTATCGGTACCTTTTTTATCATTTTATATAATTACGAATTGAATTTTATAACAAATCTGTAAAACTAAAAAAGATTTAGTCTTGCCCTGAGTACTTTGGCTTTATTATTTTTAAAAAGCGTCCTTTTTCTTTCTAAAAAAAAATTATCGTTTTATATAGTTAAAGATTGAATTTTATTAACAATCCGTAAAATTAAAGATACTTAATCTCGCCCTAAGTAACTTGGCTTTATTTGAAAAAAAATAAATTCTTGTTCTTTCTAAAAACAAACAATTTTTTTGTCGATAACTTTTTTATCGTTTTATATAGCTAAAAATTGAATTTTATTAAAAATCTGTAAAACTAAAAAAGATTTTTCCTCGCCCTCAGTAACTTGGCTTTATTAGAAGAAAAAACTTTCCGCATTATAGGGAATGAAGAGGTAGCTCTAGTGATTCTCGCATGCCGTTGTACTCCGGGGAGTTGCTCGCTGAGAATGTAAAAAAATTATTCTCCCTCGGTTTTTCGCTCCTTCGCGATTCTCCGAGCGTCACGTGCTGCAAATAGGACGAATGCTGAGACGAGGATAACCGGGCGGAGGTGAGGTTGAAGAACGAGAGGGCCGCGAGACTGTAGAGATTGAGCAACGGGTGAGTGTTTTCCGGTTTGATTAAAATCAGAAATGATTTATTCTCGGAGCCAACGAGCCCTTCACCTCCCTCCCGACCCCTTCAACGTCTCTCTAGCGGGAGTGCCAGGACTTTCCGTTCTATCACAACGATCGTCCACAGACCTACGCGTAAGCTCGCCGTTTTCAGCTTTACTTCCAACCGTGACCTCAATCTCAGTGCCGATATCGGGCTTGAACGTTGAAAATCAAGTAAGCCCTAGACACACAAATAGATCCACAAACTGGAATCACAGTTCGGTCATTTTTTTTTACTTCTATTTGCCCCACTTGGGCTATCAAATGGCTGGAAGGAATAATCGTTAACTTCAGAAAACCTAACACATTATTGCACATTTATTGTTCGGTTTTGCACCTCTTCAACAACAAACATGGGTGCGGAAAATCCGGCTTAATAGTTATTTTGCTAGACACACAAATAGATCCACGAAATGGAATCACAGTTCGGTCATTTTTTTACTTCTATTTACCCCACTTGGGCTATCAAATGGCTGGAAGGAATAATCGTTAACTTCAGAAAACCTAACACATTATTGCACATTTTCGGTTTTATTGTTCGGTTTTGCACCTCTTCAACAACAAACATGGGTGCGGAAAATCCGGCTTAATAGTTATTTCGCTAGACACACAAATAGATCCACGAACTAGAATCACAGTTCGGTCATTTTTTTTACTTCTATTTACCCCACTTGGGCTATCAAATGGCTGGAAGGAATATTCGTTAACTTCAGAAAACGAAAGAAATTATTGCACATTGTTGCACATTTATTGTTAGGTATTGCATCTCTTCAACACCAACCCTGGGTCCGGCGGATCTGGCTCAATAATTGTTGTGCTACTTTGCCAACTGTCGATATTTTACAGTTTGATTGTAGTGGAAATGGAAACGCCAAGATGTGAACTACATACCGCTTGACATGCCATACCGATGCGATATATATACTTCTATAAATATTATAGAAGTTACGCGATATAGAAACGAACCCAAGGTGACGGATTTCTAAAAATGCTGTTCTTGACACCGCATGGATTTGCCAGATCTGTGTGGCTAATGTTCTAAGATTAATCGTCATACGAAATTTGAAACAATTCAATCAAATGAAGTTGCAAAATCCTTATTTTACGAACATTCGATTGTCATTTAATTAAATTTCATTTGATTGTTATTTAACACAATTTCATTCGATTGCCATTTAATTCAATTTCATTAAATTTCATTAAATTTCCTTTAATTCAATTTCATTCAAATACAAGTTCGAATTCTCGGAGCACGGAGAAAAAAAAAACACTCACATCGGCTATCGAAGATGCTTTCATATTCGCACCTGTTACTATCTAGGAAAACATACGTGGGAAGTGTGGAATAACTAGGCCTCGACCGACCGGATGGCGAGGCCAAGAATGTAAGCATACGCGGTTGCATGAATACACCGTCCTAATGGGGGTGGTTAGTAATTGCAGCTATTAGCGCGAGAGATACCGGTGTAGCGAGGGACGTCTACCCACCGTACATGTACCTCTCTTGAATAATCGATGATGAGTGTACCGCCCGTCGTCCTGATGATATGCGCAGGCATAATAATCCACTTCGAAGTCTCAGGAAACCACCCCTCGATGGTCTCGCTCCCGGCGTGTTGTGCCACGCTATTATGCAAGGGCGTCGAGTCATTATTGTGCTGTGTACATTCACGAAGGAAAAAAAAATACGAGGTTGTTTTACATTTCGCACGAACGTTGACATTTTTTAACAAAGTTACATTGTTATTAACTCGCGTTGTGCCATACACAAATTAAATGTATGACAAAAATTATTACTTGTCCTGTTATTTGACGGTCTTTCGTATCTTGTATTTTTTAAATTCAATCGACTGTAATGATTGGATATTTAATATCCAATCATTACAGTCGATTGAATTCCCGATTTCTAAATTAATTCCAGCGAAATGTATTATGTTTATGTATAAACATAATACATTTCGCTGGAATTAATTTAGTAGTCGGGAATTTAGAATTCCAGAGAGCTAGTGGAAATACGTCATGTTCGGTTTGAAAAAATCTTTTTTTTACCGGAAGTGACGTCATACCGGTAGTACGTCACTTCCGGTCGAAAAATTAGATTTTCGAATCGGAAGTCACGTATTTTCTACATGACGTCACTTCGAGTCAAAAAATTAAATTTTCTCAGCGGAGGTGACGTATTTGTAGTCGAAAAATGATTTTTTTTTGTTGAAAATGATAGTGCATAGCTTTGTTATGCACCTCATTATTGTACGCTTATTCTAAGCTTGTTGGCAGCGATACTGTGAAAAAGACGAGGTCGGGATTTAACACAAAGTTAGTGCAAGATGTTATGAAGTTTGAGTTTTTTTTATTGAAAAATAACAATTAACAACGGACATCGTATCTCAAAATCTATTCGTCAGATCGAGTTGAAATTTTGACAGATCCTTGATTACAACATTTTCGATCTAATGACCGTCTGATGTAAACAAATGTTCATTTATTTGTTAATAACAAACGATTAAGGTTGTGTTTTTTCTCTTCCTTATAATAAATACCGTATAATACCTTATAATTCCTTATAATATTCGCGTAAAAAAAGTTGACGAACGACCTATTTCGTGGACCACATCCTTATGCCTTAACTAATTATTTTTTTTTGTTATCTTTTGATTTTGGTTATTTATTCATATATTTCAACTTATGTGAAGCGACATTGTTTTAATACGTCTTAGTGGAGAATTCCATCTCATATCCAAACTTTTTTACGTTAAGTTTGGAGCAGCAAGTTTCCCCGGGCGAGCGTGGGATTTCGCTAGGTCGAAGGTAGCGCAAAAAAAGGTATGATTGGTCCTTCGCAGAACAATGCATGGAGAACGAGGGTGTATCCGCGAGGTTACAAGACCACGAGAGTCTTAACAAGGTCCATGTTTAGAGTGTTCTATCTCTCATCCTCCCGCTCTGTCCGCGACGAGCCAACCGAGGCCTATAAACATTATGCACCGTCGACGAACGAGCCCAATGTTAATTATTTTTACGCTCAATTCGAGCGAGCATTAAATAGCCTTTTTTGGCAACGGGTTTTATTCGCGCGCTGAATAACGCTCGCGGCTAACACACGAGAGTCTCCTGGATTCTGTCGAGGTCAAGCATGCGCACCTCGCGACCTCTCTTAATTTGCCAAAATGGTCTCTGCTACATTCTGCACGCATACTCCCGTCCGGCTTGTTTTCTCACTGTAAATTATAAACGCCGATCAACAGAGTTCTCTCCGTTGCCTGGTTAACGAGCTCCCGGAAACAATGAGTCTCGTCGGTCGAGTTTTTTTTTTATTCGAAATTTTTTTTTTAATATGAAAATACAATGTTTTCCTGGCTGATCAAGTTTTCCGCCTCGGAGGAACTCAGTGGCATTCTGCAAATAGAATTTAAACTGAATTGCCAGAGCGGGAGTTCCGTCGGAGGCGGCGAGATATCTGCTGGAACATCAGCTCTTTACGTGTGACTGAGAGGACGCAGCATTCGTCTTTTTGGGCCTTTGCTTGCCAACTTCCAATATGGAAGTGCAGTTACGGCCGTGCACGGTGTTAAAAAAATTGATGAAATAGACACTCGAGAACAGTTGAAAATTGACGTGTTTTCTGGGCCAAGTCTTTATGGCAAATCTTGCCACTAAAAGGGCATTTGAGACACTTGATATTTTTTTAATCGAGTCAATGCAAGAAGAATAATCCTTGTAACATTGAAAGATAAAATGTATGGCGTTAGGAACAGCGTTAGGAACAGCGTTAGGAACAGCGTTAGGAACAGCGTTAGGAACAGCGTTAGGAACAGCGTTAGTAACAGCGTTAGGAGCAGCGTTAGGAGCAGCGTTAGGAGCAGCGTTAGGAGCAGCGTTAGGAGCAGCGTTAGGAGCAGCGTTAGGAGCAGCGTT
>JAPYZC010002488.1:0-14479 GCA_030522665.1 Ichneumoninae sp. A BG-2022a
CTCCACATACAATCTATTAAAATTTTTTCCTTTATTGAAACTAAAATATTTTGACGGAAGATTTTTTTTCTTCTCGACCGAATGTTGGGGTTACTCATGCCCGTTGCCTATCTACAATTCACAGCGCAAGCACCGGGCAGTGCAAATAGCTATTTCTTCGGAGCCCATGCGAGGAATTCACGAGTAACAAAAATTCACGAAACTTTTTTTTTCTCTTCTCCACATACAATCTATTAAATTTTTTTTCTTTATTGAATCAAAAATATTTTGACGGAAGATTTCGCGCTGGAGGATGTTTCTTTTTTTGGTTCGTTTTTTTTCTTCTCGACCGAATGTCGGGGTTACTCATGTCCGTTGCCTGTCCGTGGCGTGTTACTAATGAGCGCGGGATTAGCGCGCTCGGGGATCGTGCGCCGCCGCTTCTGATGCTCCTGCTGCTTCTGCTGGCTGTGCTGCATCACCTTAGGCTCCTCGAGAGTTTGAGCTCGCCACGGGACTCGCGCAGCCAAAAGCCCCCTATGCTCCTTTTAACCGGAGATACCGTGCATGCTCGCTCCGTTACGTTCGGCGTCGGCCGTCCCGGTATTATAGTGGACCGGAGTGCTATACACGTTATACGGTACGTGTATACCATACACTTATCATACATTCATACATATACATGTATGCACATATATAAATATGTATCCGTGTATATATTTCCCATATCTTTTTTCCGTACCTCGTAAAGCCACAGGCACATTTGTATCTTCAAAAGGACGCCGAGGTTACTGCCTGTAACCCCATTACGATCGGTCACGCTCGAAACAGCGTGGCGAGACCGGGCGTATAACGACAAATCGTGCCTCTTCAATTATTTTCGTCTCTTTCTCTCTCTTCCTTTCTCTCTCCGTCTCTGTCTCACTCTCTCTGCGTCGTTTCATTCCATTTTCAGTTGCAACAAGATTTTCAGCTCTTAAAGACCAAGCTCCGTACCGCACAGAAATTCATTTCATATTCGCTGAAATACGCCGGACATAAAGACCGAAGACGTCGATATATTTTTGTACCTTGTTTACGCTTCAGGGAGACTTTTTTTGGGATAGAAATGCATGCATAAACCGGCGAATTAAATTGAATATACGCGTGTGAAATGAAATCGATGCTCGGTATAGCAATCCGAGCTTTTTAGACGTGCATTTACCTCGATTTTGTACATTAAATTTAATACCGGTTTTTTTTAGTAAAAACTTCATAATTTTGTATATTAATGTTGCTAAAAAATTTTCTGACTTATATTTTGGAGTGCAAAAAAATCATTTAAAACGAGTGTTTCATGTGTATTTCGAAATTTATGACTTTTTTATGTTGCCGTGTAGGCAATGAAATGCCGATCGGCATTGGCTTCGCTCGAGGAATAAAATTTTGGGGGATTCGAGTGATTTTTTTTTTTTGATACGGTTGAAGAGATCCGGTCTGAATGCAGTTTGATGACGCGGGCGCGTGTGTTTTCAGGTATACAATGCTAAGAGTATACTGTCGAGAACGAGTGGCAATATAGTTGATCTCGTGGGGCGCCTGAGCCTTTGTCTATACGGAGTATATAGGAAGCCGCGCACGGCTCGTTCTCTCGCCGCTAATTAAGGTCGGGGACCAATGGGGGGGAGGGCTGGACGTTCGAGTTTTTAGGGCGAAAACGGTTTTACACCGCGTTAGGACCAGTTAGTTATACCTGTGGATCGTCTCGCCGACTCGGAGATGAACAGGCGCTTTTGCCGCATCGGGACACGAAACTCCCCCCTTCCCGTGAGCGTGCGATGCCGCATCGAGAGCCACTCACTGCACTCTTACATTTTTCGCTGACCGATCCGAATTTAACTGCTTATTTTCTGACGCGAAGCGGCAACGAATCCTAGACCCTTAACATCCTCACAGCATCCCTCGAAAAATGTAAAAACATTTTAATAATATTTTTTGCCCAATTTACAAATTTTTCTTTCTCTTTAATTTTTACATTTTCTGTTCTTTATAATTTTACTATATTTTTGTTAACTATCAAAAATGTTGACCATTGTTGGTAAGAAATGTTTGTTGAATTTACAAACCTACTTCACTGTGCTGGCTAGATCAATGCCGAATATGGCACGAGCGCGAGTGGAAAGCTTCATCGTGACTGAATCGATAATTTTCCACCGGAAGTGCGGGTTCGACACTCTCCCCCTCTCTTCGCTCGAGTCGCGAACAATCGAAACTTTGATTTTCCGGTTCATCGGGATGTGGACCAGCGGGGACCATCGCCATTTCGAAGATTTATCTCGCAACGGAGTTTATTTTCGCGTCGAAGACATTCGGTGTGAACGGAGCCTGAGGTGGTCGAGTAAACCGCAAGAGTGCGGCCGCTCGTAGGATACACCGAGCGAGAGAACTCGGTGAGCGAAAGCCCCGGCAATCTCTCGCGGAGTTCGATTATGTGTGGGATAATGCGGTGAGAACAAGAGAGAGAGAGAGAGAGAGAGAGAGATATAGAAATAAAGTAAGAAGATTGTAAAATGGGAAAGAGAGGGAGGGGAAGAGAGAAGCGAGAGACGGGGGAGGAAAGCCGCGAAGCGGAGGAAGCGAGAGGAAGATAGACGTAATCTGGTTGGTCCGCGGGCTTCAACGGGGAAAAAGGATGAAGGAAGGGCCCTGAGGGCCCTCGGGGCCTCTCCGGCCGCCATAATGCATGGTGAGAAGTGCGCACGGGGTCAAACGGGTCAAAGGAACGTCATGGCGCTGCTGCTACGGCCGAGAGACCTATGGCGGACGCGCAACCGCTTCGTCCCTTCTCTACTCTCTGTCTATATATATATACATATATATATATACATATATATATATATACATATATATATGTATATTCCCTTTCTCTTCTTTCTCGCATCAACCTCGATGATGATTTTTATTTTTTTCCTGTGTACATACACGTGCATTCATGCGGGCCAACGGTTTATCCCTTCGCGCAACTTTGTCGCCATTTTCTTCAGCGTTACGATCGAGCTCGAAGTTTCGCTGTCACACTGGCCGGATGGCAACGAGACGGTCTCCAAAAAATAAAACGATGCTCGTTAGATTTTTAAAAATGAAAAAACGTGTGAGCAGCTTGCTTAACTTAACTTAAGTGTGAAGGCGTACAACTTCGCGAAGTTCCTGTGAAGACGTACGAGTCGGCGAAGTGCCGAGAGCGAACTTCCTGTTCGAAATTCGCCCGTGCGAAAAAAGAATGGCAAATTCATCGAAGAATTTTTGAATGCCCATGGAACTTGTCCGTCGTATTGATGATGATTAGCTTTTAATGACGCTTCGCGATTTTATGCAGAATCGTTCGCGGAGCGTTTTGACACTGTGCTTTTAAACGACGATACGACACGATCGAAGTTTTACAGAATGAAAAAAAGCGAAGAAATTTATTCGTTGGGATATATAACGTGTTGTTTCACGTCGCTGTAAAGTGATCTTCGCGACCACTTCCTTCCTTCGCCGGTGCCGCCGACGCGGGGATCCGATGACCAGTTTGAGGTCGACAATGACCGACGTGGGAAAGTATCGTTAACTGCGTCATTCTTTCTCGACCACATTCAGCACTCCGTCCCGTAAGACTTTTTTTTTTTTTTACAAAAACATACAAGAGAGAATGGAATGTTGTATAGGTCGCAAAAAATGTCCATATACTTTTTTATTTCATTTACTTTCACATACGTATTTGTTCCAGGGTAACGTCCTTTCTCCAAGCTCTTTCTCCAATCCCCCTATCAATAATTTCTCCCATTTGGTTCAATAAATTGCATTCATATGTGCATAAAAAAAAAATTGTCAATACGTCCCAAACCCTCGAGTTCATCTTTCCTTTAAAAGAAAAAAATCCATAATTCACTGGACAATATTTGCTCAGTCAAAGCAAGAGAGAGTTTGAAAGAAAGTACGAATAAAAAAAAGCAACGGTTCAAAGAGGCTGACAGTAACGATGTCGATAAATTGCCATTCCGCGTGCGTCAGAAAAATTGTCAATATGTGCCCAATTGTTCATCTCTCCTGTTTGCACAAAATCCATAATTTACTGGTAGATGTTTGATCAGTCTCGAACGCTCAGCGTAGGCAATCGATAGGGCGGGCGAAGGGAGCGAAAGCAAGAGAGAGAGTCTGAAAGAAAGTCGGTAAAAAAAAAAGCAACAAGTCGAAGACCCTGACAGTAACGATTATCCGGCCGTTTGTCTTTGAACAATGATGGCGCACAGGCACCCTTCGTGTCGGCCTTGTGCGCGCTCGCCACCCGGCGAATCCACACAAAATTTGACGCTAGTCATACCTAGAGGGCCCGGATATAGTTTGTCACTTAAAGGGGACTCTTCGCTATCGACGCGGAAAATTTATCGTATCATTCCCCTATAAATTTTCCGCTCTCACCTTTCTCCATTGAGCGAGTTCTTTTATTTTCCTTCTTTTTATTTACCGGATTTTTTTGTTTGTTTAATTTGTCCCTGCGATCTTACGGTAAAAGTTGTTTCGTGCCCGGTCTCTCGTCCCTCCCGCACGGAAAGTACCTTTGCCGGGCACTTTGTATAAATAGAGGGCGACAATCGGGTTGTGCCTTGTCAGCGATTTGAATATGAGCGGCCCGCGAGGGAACGCTAAGTTGATAAATATAAATAACTGTTTAATTCAACCGGGACGTATTCCATTGTGCATTGTATGGCCGGTATGAGAGCCGGCGTTGCCGAGCGGTGCGATTCATTGTGGGTCATGCCAGAGCCGTGGAGATCATAAAAGGTACACGCGTTAACGTCGTTAATATTCTCATTAATTCGATCGAGGACCATCGATGCTCTAAATTTTTGCTCCTAAATGCAAAAATGTAAACACGTATAAACAATATTATATACAACATATAATTTTTATATTATATTTTACATAATATTAGAATTAATATTTAACAATATTATATATAATACAAGATTATATGAATTATATGAATTATATAATAGAAATGCCGCGAGGGGTTTTTGTTGTCTAAGATTAATCCAGTCCGACATTGGAGCCAACTTGTTGCGCCGTGTACATGGTACACAGTGTGGACATAGAAATGTACCGGGGAAGTCTCTCGGTTACATTGTAAAGCTGTATATTCAAATAAATTCGATTAATTTCCATAGCACGAGAACAATGGCTCATGCTCGGTCGGGCTCTTATAATCCTCGGTGCGCGTACACAGGCAACATGCTCGTATCCCTCCCGTCGCGTTGTAACCGGAGAAGGATTATTCTTGTTGAACCTCTTCCTCTTACCTCTCTTCAACGACCGCGACGGAATTACATTCCGTCTTGTTCGTCTATCGAGACGCGCTCTCGGAACTCGGAACGGAAAGATCGGGAGACTTCGATGCCTGTGAACGAAGCAATGACCAACTCCGACAGCGCGAATCCCACCCTCGTACAGTTTTCGTACGACGAGTCGTCGATTTCGATTCACTCGACAAATTTAATTGGATACGAATAAAATTTAAATTGCAAATAAATTTACAAAAATCATCTACGATAAATGTTCGTAAATAACATTTATGCAAATTTATATTCTTGAATTCTTAAATTCTCAAGTATTCTTGAGTATCTTTTATTTGAGACGAGACTCTTTTTTTCGAGAAAGATTGTTAAAAGTAATCGGGTTTGCTCAGCTCTCCCCTTTTAGTGCTAATATTACTATTAATATTAATATTAATTTTAATATTAATTTCTCGAAAAAGGATGATGTGCCTCAACGTCAAGTTTCCGTCACGACAGCCCTGGAAAGCCAACGAAACGGGATAAGCAAATTGTTCCCGCGACAGATACTCTATCCTAATTAACGGGGCGTTGCAAGTGCGACCATTTGGCAGATCGCGATTCCGACCCTCGTCGATCGGTCGTTCTCAGCCCCCCGCCTGCCCCGCGATAATGTTAATCCTCCTAGTCATCGTCACGGTACGCGAACCTTCTAAAGAGGCACAAAACCCCCGCCGCATATTTTTTTTTCCATCAAACTCAAACCGTTCCAGGTCGATCGGCGAAAAACTACCCCGTCAAAAATGATCTCCGAGTGAATATCCGCCACAGTTCTTTTTCCCCCGTTCCCTCATATCTCCCTCTGCCCCCTTTCATTTATCGTTCTGGTCTCCTTAATTCGAGACGTCGTCGCGGACGCCGCGGAATGTGCCAGGGCGAAGGACGAGAGACGCGCTCCCGATCGGTCCAGCCCGGGCTAGGCACGCCGCTCGGTCGGGGACGGTGAGATAGCACCGGCATCAGCATCCGAGCTCTCCGTGTGTGGACCATCGGGCGAGATGGTCGTACGAGCCTCCGCGGATCGCGCGCCTTTCCGACGTGCCATCGGGGACCTCCGGGCCAGTAACGGCGACGTGCCTCTCGTTCCATCCGATCCACCGCGTGTATTACCACCGGTAATTAATTTAACTTCTTGCCACGGCTATGGCGGCTGCTAATGGTTTTCTTGTACGCTTTGATGTCTCTCGTCGCCTGCTCCTCGGGCCGCGCGACTTTGGTCCAGGCCGTGCGCGCTCCTCGCCGGCCGCGGAGCGTCGAGTCCACGGACCGCGGCGCGGCTCTCCCCCTCGGCTCTTCCCTCGGGATCCTCCGCCGCCCACTGATTCGTGATAAGCTTCGTTTTTATTGACGCCGGTGAGCTCTCCGCGTCCGCGAGACGGGGAACGAGCGGGGACGGAATTAACTCTCTCGGTTCGTCTCTTCTCACCGGTTTTACCGTGTCGACGTCTCGTATAACTTCTCGTTTCTCATCGGGAAGCCCTCATCGGCGTATCTCCGCCTCTCTCGGTCTCCTCGCCCTCGGCCGCTTCTTCTCTCCGTCGAGGCCCAACGGCAGCGACAACTTCGACGTACTAACCGCTGCTGTTTTCACGTCATCCTTAGCACGTACCACCTCGGGGCCCCTCGAGCGTTTACCCGAGGCACGCACACGCATGCGCGCGTACGCGATTCCCGCCGCGGTCCACGAGACTTTGTCGCTCCGTTACGAGCGTCAGAAATTTCACCGAGCGATAAAGATAATGCCAAGTAATTGGGCACTTTCGGAGAGCCTTGTGTCGCGCAGAGGGGCGGGGGGGGGGGGGGGCGTTGCACTCGGGCGCGGATGTTTCGAAGTCTCGTTTCCCCGAGATCGGAGAGCAGACCGCGTGTCGATGGTCGCGAGGGACCATTAAACTTTTCGTAATTGTCGGGTAATGCGAAACTGACTTATTTTTTCTGGTAATCGACGATGATCTGTCGTACATTACTCGGGTCGAGTGAGAGACCAGAGAGGGAATTTGCTGGTTTTTTTTGTTTAATTTTATTACACGGGTCATTCCGTGGGTGGCATGTGAAAATAACATTGGGTGAAAGTAACATGAGAAAATAACATTGAAATGTTATTTCATTAAGAATGGACCGTTTGGTGTGGGATTCGAGCAACATTTTTTTCAAATGCGTTTACATTGCGTAATATCATCTGTTATTTTCGCACATGTTATTTTTGGTGATTATGTTATTTTATCAACAATCAGCCGAATATTCCATGACCCTGAAGACATCTGCATGAGATAAAATTTCATCTGTCGCAAGTCTCTGTTAATTCACTGCTTCAGGAAGAAGAATAAATTGTTCACTTGTAGAATTTTATTCTCCAAGTGAACTTCCTCTAGCGAAATTTCTGCGATGCAAAGCATACCAGTTATAACTTGATGAAATTTAATCTCAAGCGTCTTCACAGTGATAGTAAATTTTTCGACCAAATGCTGTCCGGATTAAAATTGTGCCGGTTCAATCGAAAATTACTTAGGATTCATAAATTCGTAGAAAAAAAATAACCATTCTCCATATAATTTTTATCCCTCGACGTTGGAGTGTGTAATCGATGATTGGTTAAAAAAAAGGAGACAAGAAAACAGACACACACCTTATTTTTTTTCGCATTTTTCATCGTCGATAATTTTTACCCTGTGACGTATGCAAGAATCAAACGGAGGGATACTATGTATCCGAAGCTCGGTGGTTCCCGCCCATATCCTTGATTAGCAACGAAAGAAGGTGCGAGGTTCCCGGTCGAAGCCCGCGTATGCAATCCAGATCGGGAGGGAGGGAGAGTGTTGCATGAAACGCCGCGAGGAGGATGATCGTTACGGGAAGAGGTGTTGGTAACTCGGTACATGATTGCCGGAGAGCAAAGAGGTTGTACAGGCGGTCTTTCCACAGAGGATCCGGGCTGTGCGAGAGAGCAGCGCGGCATGAGCGTGTTATTTTGCCCGCGGGGCGTTAACGAGTCGGGCAAACACGAAAAATAAAGAAGAGCGCTCCGGCGGAAGAGGGAGCGAAGGGTTGGAGCCGGGCGAGCAGCAGGCAGGCAGACATGAGAAAATACGTGCAGGCAGATCGGAGAAAAAAAAAATGTAAAAAGTAAAAAATAAATGAAAAGAAAAGAGCGGCAAAGAAAGTGAGAAACCCCGAGATAGGATAAGGGCGAACGAACGAGATGGAAAAGGACTCCGCGCTCCTTTCCTCTGGAGGCGATGCAACAAGGAGGTTCGAGCTTTTCAAGGCGATGTGTGAAACTCTCGCTCATGTTTCTTTCACCTCTCCGTGCCGATTCGACCCCTCCATCCGTCCTTTTTACCTTGCGCGTCTCCGTGTTCCCGACGGTAGCAACAACAGGCATTGTGTCTAAGACGGAGACCTTTTTCCGGCAGGCAACTGAAGTGTCCCGTCGGCGCCACTCAACCCTTTAACGGTCAGCGGGAAGAAGACGATTGTTCCTCTTCACGTAATTATGGGGTCTTTGCGGCAAATTTGATCTAGCGATCGAACCATGGAACACCTAACGGGTGTCCATGCAAAGGAATACATTGATAGAATAAAAATGAAGAAATCAAAATTTAGTGGGAAAACCAGTAAAGGGTAGAGGAGGTTTAGTGATGAGTGCCGAATATTTTTAATCGTTTATGCAAAGTTCGATCCATCAAGTGCCTGTACCTGATGTTGATTATTCTTTTAAAAGTTTCTATTAAAGGTTTTTAAAAATTCGTACTTATTTTACTGAACGTGCAATGTCAAACCCCTGAAGGTGGGGCTAAAGATCAACTAACCTTAAAATATTTTGAATCCATTTTTCGCCGAAACAGTTTTTCATTTTATAGAATCGTTTAGGAGAAAAATGGATTCAAAATTTGAGCTCTCTCTCTCTCTCTCGCTCTCATACGTGTTTAGCCACCCCTTGTACTGAGAGAAGGATCTAGTAAATGTGAGATATTACCATAGCACATAGGAATAGAGAACTAGAGCGCAACCTATGGTAGGAAGTAGCGGATTTATAAGATTTTTTTTGTAGATATTATGGTAAAAATTCTTGGAAAATTCCTACTACTAGTTTCCTACTACTATGCGCTATGGTAATTTTTTTTAGATGATCGATACTATTTACTAGATCCTTCTGGCGCGTGTCAGTGTAAGAGACGCGCCACCGCCAAGAGCGAATCCGCCAATCGGTGCCCTCGGAACACTGAAATTTTCGACACGAACAAGATCCAGACTATTCGAACCACTGTTATTGGTTCTGTGCAGCGCTGGTCGTATAGGAACAACTCTCGAGTTTCTGGACCGTAGTCTAAATAACGCGAGCCCAGGTTTGCTATAGCATTAACGCGCGCTGTATGGTGTATAGCGGGTGTTGACGCTAAGTACGAAAAGGAAAAGAAATTCAAAAGAAAAAAAAGGAAGAAAAATATATGAAAAAGATTGAGAAAGGGCGAAGCCGAGTGGCGATCGTGTATGCTCAGAAGAAAGGCAGAACGAAGTGCGTAGTTTGAGCCGAGCATGCCGGGAAGGAAGCCGATCCAGCAGCAAGCGATCTCGCGCGCGCGCGATCACACACCTTGTTTATTTTAATCGTGCTTCACGCCGAGAGCACCGAGATTGTTTCGTCTCGGGGCCGCGCTCGATGTTTAGCTCGCCGTTTAATCGCCGTTAACGAGCGGTTATCGTTCCACCAAGTGGAAACACGATGATGCTAACGAGGCGATCGGGCCGGAAGCGTATACATGCACGATCTCGTTGCTCCCTCCTCTCTGCCTACCGGGCACTTGATCCATCCCACCCCTCGTCAACGTCTGCTACTCGTCATTTACTTTTCTCTTTTTTTCGCCATACTCACGACAAATTATTTATTTTTTAACGATACAAGCTTTTTTTTACATCGATATTTACTTACGCGTATTATACAATTTAGTGCAGATAGGAAAGTATAAAAATGCAAAATTATTATTGTTATTATCTACTTAATAATAAAGTTGATAGAGCACGATCTCGTTGCTCCCTCCTCTCTACCTACCGGGCACTTGATCCATCCCACCCCTCGTCAACTTCTGCTACTCGTCATTTACTTTTCTCTTTTTTTTTCGCCATACTCACGACAAATTATTTATTTTTTAACGATACGAACATTTTTTTGCACAGATATTTACTTACGCGTATTATACAATTTAGTGCAGATAGGAAAGTATAAAAAATCAAAATTATTATTGTTATTATCTACTTAATAATAAAGTTGATACCTACCGGGCACTCGATCCATCCCACCCCTCGACAACTTCTGCTACTCGTCATTTACTTTTCTCTTTTTTTTCTCGATACTCACGACAAATTATTTATTTTTTAACGAGCCGCGCGATTATTTTCTTCGATATTTCCTTACGCCTATAACATAACTTATCATAGATAGGAAGCTACAAAAATTATTATTATTATCTATTTAATAACAAAGTTGATAAAGACACTAAAGAATGGAAAAAATTTAAATAAATTTAAAAAAATGCGCCTATGAGATGATATTTTTAAAAAATGCTATATTTTCTGCAACTGTTCAATCTTCGATGTGGAGCTCAAACTGAGTTGAAGAAGCAACAACCGTAAAAACTTGGACAGTAAGTCAGGGACAAATATTTTCTTCGGGGTCAGCGTAGGTACAGGGTAGCGAATTTCGGTGGTTTTCGCCTCGGAGGATCGAGTGGAGCTTCCGTTTCCGAGTCTCCGGGGCTATTGTCGCATGAGAATCGTGTTCTCGACAGATCCGAGCTCGTTCCCGAAAGTCGGCTGAGATTGTAAATCACCCGGCCGCCGTTGGATGCTTCCGACTGCTTCCCGCTGGTCGCGCACAGTCGATGTTGTATAACTCTGAGCTGTTGTTGCTGTACCGGGTGCGATTTGCCACGGGGGAAACAATGAGGGACAAGAAGAAACGCATTATCGCGTTGAGAAAAAAGGGAAAGCTCGGAAGGGATGAGAAGAGTACCGAGGATGTTTACTACCGGCTCGAGCCGCTCGTCCATTAGCCTCCGAGGGAGTTCAGAGTCTCCACGAAACGGGCGATCCTCGTGTCCGGAGATGCTGCATTCTCACCGTGCCACCTTATTTAGTTCCGGTCATCACGCCCGTTCTCCTACTCGAGTTCTTCTCGGCTGCGCTTCCGTTTTTTTATATTTTTTTTGCCTAAGACACCGAAAAGTTCGCTGAATTTCTCGGACCTGAGATGGACGAAGAGCGAGCTGCGCAGCGACAGCGTGTCGGAAGGTGAATTCCTCGTTCGGTCACACAATGTGTCTCGAACGGAAATTCCGCCTTCCGGTTACAGCGTCCGCGACTAATCGCGCCGTACAAATATTTGGGAGCGACCGTCAACGGGAATACAATGAACCGAACTGTTCTCGGTCTGTTTGTTTATCTCGACAAAGAGATCCAGCAAAATTTCAAACCTTTTTCGTAGAGCGCGAGACTCAATAGCGTTCGATTTGTTTTTAGTGCTAGATTTTTTATGGCCCCGGGCTGACCCGCAATATTCGAGGCGGGAAATTTGTTTATGTTATTTCTGAGCGCGTAGTTTCTCGGCGGGTATATTTTTTCTGGCTTTAGGCGAGAGCGGAGGAACACACTATAAAATGTACTTGTTTATTAACATGTTTAGTTGCTTCTTTATTTTATAACGAAAACAAAATTTTCAAAGTGGTCCGTTTTGCCCCGTTCTGTTCTGCTCCCGCGATGACCGCGAGATACCCGGGCAAAGCTTCTTGCAGGACCTTTTTCGGTCAATCGTACATCTTCCCAAGATGTAACTAATCGAGCGTAAAAAAGTTTCGGACATTTCGCACGAACATAGACCGTGCGTCGTGACCGACGGCGAACCATTGTCTAAATCGATCTCGAACGAAAAGGTGGGTCCATCGAGAACTCACCAAAACACTGACCTCGTTCTCTTTCTTCCAACAAACAAGTTCTTTTATCTCGATCGCTATCAATTTCTGGAGACGCTTCTCCGCCTCGATATCTCACCGTAAAATCGCACCGAATTTTCATTCAATAAACCCAACGCCTCAGAAACATCCGTCCATCCAAAGTTCGGATAAGATAAAAATTGAGGCCAGCACAAAATTATCACCGGTCGAATCTCTCGCTACTATTTCCATCTTTCAACGATTCGAAAAAAAAAAAAAAAAAAAAAAAAGAAAAGGCACTAGTACTTTTCAGCTTTCCCGCCGAAAATTGTGTCCCTCGCATAGAGGGCGTGGAGCGTGAATAATCGGCTTGGGTGTTGCATAGACGAAACCGTTCTGTCGCGTAACTAATCGTCGAGCACAAATATTTAGGGTCTTCGCAGCGAGGATTCTGGAGTTTAACTCGAAGAGGGAGAAAAAGGACCAAAGTCGCCGGAGAGAGAGAAGCGCAGGCCTCCGGTTCGATCTGGTGAAAAGCCTACGGTGTTTGTGTTACCTACGAGCGAACCCCTCCGTCGCACGGTAGTCGCCAGGTCGCCTCGAGTCCAATTCTCCGGCGACTGCGCCGGCCAACAGCGTGGATAATCGTCTGCGAGGATAATTCTCCGGCGAGAATGTCCCGGTAAGAATCCTCGGCACTTTATGTACCGGAGAAAAGTCGTCGTCGCAGTCGAAGAAGAAGAAGCGGAACAAGAGGAAGATCCGCGGGACGAGCCCGAGAAGGGTCAGCCTCAAAGGCCCAAAATCGCCCTTTCGGGCTCCGTGACGATTTCTCCGCGGGGTTGCATCCCCCGCATCACTGCTGTTTAACTTCTACCGTACCACGGTAACGCACACAAACACGACGCGCAGCCTCCTCGAGAGAGATTTTTCGCTACGTGGGCTTATGCACCAGAGAAAACTTTAACGCTCACGTTTAAATTTTCGTGAAAGTTACTTTTCCGAAACAAATAGACAATACCGTGAAAGATTCTCCACCACGCAGCCGCGCCGAATATCCGGTTGAGTCACCGTGCGACCCCGCGGCTGTTTGCAGTCAAAAATTTTTCACGCTTCTGCTACTAAGATTTACGGGCCTTGTACTACCAAAAATGCTGGCAATATTCATACAAAAAATCACTAAATTTTATGCATTAACTTGGTATGGAAACTTTAATATACAAGAAAGATACATAAGATCAAAAGCGAGGTATGTTAAATCGTGTCTAAAACTTTCAATTGAACTGAATTTAATCTTGTCAAATTTTTGTCAATTTCTATTTTTCTGAAATTTTTATTTTATGAAAAAAGTGCATTAATATTCAATCAATATAAGCAAGTCTCAAGATCCAGTACATTAAATTTACAATTTATTTGAACATTGTATTTTTTATCAAAAAATAAAAAGTCAAGTGTAGGGTAAAAGTGGGTAATATGGACCGGTCCATATATCATTGATTTACGTGTTAATCGAGGTGGGCCATATTCACCACTGTTACCCTAATTCCGAGTGACATGTCGGAGTGCAGTGTAACGATTTACCGAGAAGCGAATTCGACAATCTTACGGCCGAAGCCGTCCGAAATGCGATGAAAGGCATTAGCGGTGAAACTTGTTTCATTCTCCTATGGGGGTTTGAAGAAGCGCCGAAGGGATGTCGCGTTCCTCGGCGTTCCGGGGCGTTGGGCCAGCGAGCCGGTGCATAGAACAATATCCTTACTCGCGGTCCAGCTGAGAGTGCGTCCTGCAGGTCGAGAGGGGAGGGTTTCGCCCGACGGAGAGAGGACGGTTAGGGGAGACCGGGGACAAAAGTAACAAAAATCCTTTTTAATTTTTTTACCATCAAACCCGAGAGTCTAACGCTTCGGCATCCAATGGTGTATTATTAACCTAATCTCGGGTATTTAGTTAACAAATTTCTAGCAGAAATATCCACAGAATTGCGAACACCGCCCCTTTAAACTAGTGTACTTGTATTGGAAGCTTTTATGCATAACCTAGTATAATGAATTTAATATACAAATGTTGTGTGAAATGAATGTTCGGTATATAAACAATAATAAAAAGTGGTATTTTTAATAAACCTACTTTAATAGTACTAAATGTATTTAAAAATTACTTTAAAACTACTGTAATTTTACATAATATTTGTACATTAAATTTAATATACTGGTTTATGCATAA
>JAPYZC010002490.1:0-34337 GCA_030522665.1 Ichneumoninae sp. A BG-2022a
TTTCTTCGTGTAATTCATTATGTAATCAATTTTTTTCCAACTGTGTCGAGTGCTGTTTTATAACTAAGAAAAACGTAGACGAAGACGCTGATAATTCGAGAAATTCATCAAATATTTTTCTTACCGACCGAATATCCTCCCCGATTTTCAGGTCAGACATGAAATGTTAGTGAAAATTATTTCGGAGCCAGACATCCACCGGCTGGACTCGTCCCGAACAAGCCCGCTTCTTGATAATGCATTATCAGCTCGAAAGAGCACTCCGTATCTTATACAACGTACAGAAACGATCGCGACTTCGCTTTTTTTCACCGAGCCGTAACGCATATACTTTCATAATAGATTAGCTCTGAGTCAATCACGCCGCAGAAGCTCGCGAGAGAAACAGAGCGAAGGAGAAATAAAACGAGAACGCGGCTCCATTAACCGTTCTGACCCTGAAAAAGCTTCTTTTTTATCATTTTTTTTTCTTTTTTTTCTTTGCTCCTGTGACATATAGCTCACACCTTCGGACTCGTACTGCAAAAACATTCCTCTCGCATTACCGCCACTTTTTCCTCATTACGGCAACGAGGAATTCATCATTAATGACACCGTCATTATTTTCCATCGCGCTGTCCCGAGTCCGACGGACACCTACTTTTATCGTCGAATTATCGTCAGTTGTTTACATAATGTTTTCATGTACGCGAATAAAGTTTCTCGAAGCGTAACGTGTCGTCGATAAGGGTTAATTTCAATACTCATTCGCTGACATTGATTACATTTTTATTTTTAATGCATTCGTACATGCAGAATGCAAAGTGGACAGCAAACGGTGCTTGCACTTGCGCTGTAAAACATATTTGTGTGAAACTTAATGCACGGGTGCTGAAAGTTTTTATGCGTAGACTGGTATATTAAATTGCATGTACAGTTGTGACGAAAGATGAATGATCAGTTTACTAAAAATTTTGGAAATACTTTATTCTTCATAATTTACTTTAATGTTGCTGTAAAAGTCCATGAATTTTTCATGATAGTTGCACATTAAATTTAATGTACCAGTTTTCGCATAAAAACTTCTAGTCACTGTAAAAAAAATTGGAAATTAGATGTACCGAACTGGAAGATTTTAAGCAAAAACTGGTACATTAAATTTAATGTACAATTGCGATGAAAAATTAATATACTATTTCATTGAAATTATAAAAATGAAAGTACTTTCATAGTAAAATGAAGGAATTTTGTTAAAAATAAAGTATTCGCAATGTTTTTAAAAACAAATGTTACAAACACTTTGTTTTTAACAATTAACTTAACTTTTACAATAGAAGTACTTGCATTTTTATAATTTACTTTGATTTCAATGAAAAAGTATATCCATTTTTCATCGCAAGTGTACATTAAATTTAACGTACCAGTTTTCGCATGAAAAATGTCGGTCCGGTGCACTAAATTTCCAATTTTTTTAACATCCTTTTTATTATTCAAAAAAAATTTCTCACCACTCGAGATACGCAACTCGGACCCCCGGGCTTTCGAAAACAACTTTAACTCTGCGATTATTCGGCGTTACTCGGCTCGCGGCCTCGGTGACATTACAATTCAAGAGTTACACTCGAGTCATTCGATCTACGCGCGAAAAGACCGTCCCGGTGAGCTCGAGCGATCGCGCAGCGCATGTTACAGAGCACGACACACGTATTAAGCTCTCCGGTCAGCCTGGCCGAGTCCCTCATGCTCTAAGTATAGAACCGTGCTCTAGCATAAACCCGGAATCGAGGTAATCGTCCGGCTCGCACGGTCTTCGTGTTACTTTACGTGTATCGAGCGCTTGTGTGTGTTTTTCCCTCATTTACGTTAAACATCCCACGGTGCAAGTTTTTTTATTTTTAATAAAAAAAATTAGTTTAATTAAAATTAATTTATTTAAATTCAAAAAATAAAAAAAAAAATTTTTTTTAGTGTTCACCTTTCTCGATTGTTTTCGTGTTTGTCTCGACGACTCGTTGTCTCCTCCGACGGACGACGAGTACACTTTGGAAGCATTCGAACGATGCCATGGTTCTTGCATCGCTGACGTCAACGTCTGGCCATTTAAAACTCGGCTCTCTTCCGAAACCGAGAAACCTGTTTCCTACGGCGCGGACCAGGTCGCCGGTCTCGCGCGCGATGCACAGTCACCGGGTGAAATTCGTAACGCGGCTCTGTATAGATCGCGCAGATCCATACTGCGTATGGATCGGCTCGGCGAGCAAACAGCATTTTTTTTTTAAATATTTTTTATCGAAGCCTGGATTAGCGACGAGCTGATAAACGTTCAGTCGTCACTGTAGCGAGTTTACTATATTGATAAGATAATTAAAATAATATTTAATAATTATTTTATTAAAAAGTTTTTTGTTTTTCCAACACTGAAAAAAATGTTGCTTGCAGGCTGCCAAAGCAAAAAGTTCTTATTTGAATTCTACTTTTAATTCTTACAATTCCATGTGATATTGAAACAATGGCAGCAAAACTTCCAAAGTGACACGTTATCATTTCAAATCTGTATGCAATTGTAACAATTGAAAGTAGAATTGAAATAATTTTTTTTTTTCCTTGGCAGCCCGCAAGCGAATTTTACTTGAGTCAATGATATTTTTTTTTCAGTGAAATTTTAGAAAAAAATAAAACAATAATCTGGACATAAAAATGTCCAGATTAAGACAAACCATTCCTAAAAAGGAATGGTTTTTTGGAAGAAGCGTGCAGCCGAATGTAAGTTTTTTATCACGATTTTCAGAATTTCCAGGTTTTTTCATCGATTTGAGTTTAAAAAAAAATTGTATGTAAAAGAAGGTTGACGTTGACACGGTTGTACGTGAGATTGCTCGATACGATGATCTGCGGAGCGAGTAAATAGCTATTGTTTTTTGTTATTTTTTTTTAGATATTTGTTATCGAAGCTGAAATCAGCGACGAGCGGATAATCCTTCAATCGCCACTGCAGCGCGTTTTATACATTGGCAAAATAGCAATTTTATTGAAATATCTTTTTCAATTATTACAAAAAAAGGCATTAAAAATCTGGACATTTTTAAGAACGTTTCATGCACCCAAAAAAAATTCTCGAGCACGATTGCCAGAATTTCCATAGATGCGGGCAAAAACAAAAAAAAAAAAAATCGATACGATGATCTGCGCAGCGAGCAAATCGCATTTGTTATTTGTTACTTATATAAAATTTTTGTTTTATCGAAGCTCGAATCAGCGACTGGCGGATAGTTCTTCAATCGCAACTGCAGCGCGTTTGCTACATTGGCAAAATAACAAGGTTATCAAAATATCTTTTTCCATTTTTTGGCAAAAAAAATTATTAAAAATCTGGACGTTTTTACGAACGATTAATGCATTCGAAAGAAAGTTTCTCCACAAAGAATCCCAGAATTTTCCATGGTTTCCAGATTGTTCCATGGATGCGGGTGAAAGAAAATAAACGAAAATCGGTGTGTTAAAGAAGGTTGACGTTGCCTACGACTGTACGTGAGATTGCTCGAGAGAGATAAATGGACGGCCGAAACGTGCATGCGAGATGCAGCGGTGACTGATAGCCAGGGTGTCGACGCTGCGTCTTGAATTTCGCCGACGTTTTCTCAGCTCTCGCTTTCGAACGAGCTCGTTCTCGGGAATCGCACTCGTACAGCCGCATTGAACGAGCCGAGAAACTCCGAGGGGCAAAAAATGTTGAGGGCGATCTGGCGGGAGAAGACGAGAGACACAGTGAGAGCCTTGTTCGACAAGAAAAAAAAAAACAAAAAAATTGCTGCCGTATATTTTGTAACAAATATTTGACCGGTGAGCCTATGGTGAAATTGATAGGATCGAGGTATGATAAAATAAAAGACTTTTGACCTTTTATAATTTTTTTTTTAAGTCACGAAAAAAAATTGCTGCCGTATATTTTATAATAAATATTTGACCGGTACAAATACGAGCCCATGGTAGAGTAAAAGTGGTGAATATGGACCGGTCGATATATCATGGAAATTGATAGGATAGAGGTATGATAAAATAAAAGACATTTGTCTTTTTTTAATCTTTTTTTTTAAGTCTTGTTAGACAAGAAAATTTTTTTTTTTATTTTGCTCCCGTACATTTCGTAACAAATATTTAAAAGTGGTGAATATGGTCAGATTCATATATGACTAATTTACGGGTCGATCCGTATGGTCCATATTCACCACACTTGCCTTATAAATTTTTCAGCCGCCGCGATACGGGAGGAGACTCTCGGCAAAAAAGTATATTTGTTTTTCGAAGCTTCAATCAAAATGCATATCATGGAAATTCACAGGATCGAGGTGAGTCTCATAAAAATAAAAAATAAAGTTTCTATGTTTCAGTAGCCTCGTTCAAGAAAAAAAAAAAAAAAATCCCACCAAATATGTAACCAGTACACAAACGTAAGTTCCTCCTCCAGATTAAAAGGTGGTTAATACGGCCCGGCCGTCTCTCCTCGTAATTTTTTATTCACATTTCGAAGATTCAATAAAAACGCGCATCATAAAAATCGATCAGATCGAGGTGACTATAAAAAGAAAAGTTTCATTTTTTATTCATCGTACACGGCACGCCGTATTATGCATACATTCATGCACATTCCATGAATATATATTGTGTATTTCGAAACAAGGTCGAATAGCAGCTTCGGATCTCGGATTTATCGCGTCTCCCGTACTTATAAGGTATAAACCGGCGAGTCTCGTGGAAGCTCCGCACGCGAACCCTGCCTTTCCCCGCGACCCGAGCGGGAGCGAAACCCGAAACTTTTCTACCGGCGCGGAGGAGTCGCCGTGCAAATCGCGCGAGCAATCTCGTCCACCTTCGAGGGAGCGTGTTGAGCGAGTGCAGAACGGATGAGGTAAGAGGGCAAAAAAAAAAAAAAACAAACAAACACACAAACGCCGCGCCGAATTATTATCGCACTGCAGATACAAAATACAGTTCGCGAAGGTGAGAGAAAAAAAAAAAGAAAAAAATCCGAAAAAAATAAAACGAGGTCGCAGTGTCTGCAGGAAAAGTGTGCGTCGATCAGCTCGCGCGCAAGACGATCGGAAAGTCAAATGAAACGGCTGCATTTCCAGCGAATGCGTCGTGAATTCGTCTATTGAAGGCGCGACAATAACCGTGTCGGGCGTGCGGCAATTTTTCACTGAAAATTGTATTGAAGCCGAGATATTCGTATTCGATGCTGGGGAGTAAAAAGAGGAAAGGAGGACAAAAAAAGTTCGAACAAAAGCCGCAATTTATTCTCTTAACAGGGAGGAGAATAATGCACCGTCCCTGAGACCGCGAGGAAACGACGGCGAATCTCGCGGGAGAGAAGGAGCGACGGGGAAGGACGGGACGGAGACGGCGAGTCGGGTTAAAAGGAGAAAGAGACGAGGACGAGATGCGCGGCCGGCGAAGCGTTAGACCGAAAGGGGCTGCGACGGTGTCCGTGCCTGGTGCTTCTATATGCAGACTGCACTTTATATAGACCGCGTCGGTAGTGGAAACGGCAGTCAGGGGCAGGCAACGGAAGAAAATCCGTGCCACGTGCTATGCGGACGAGTACATTGCGGCCCAGACCGTGCGCTGGCTTGGTCTACCTGGGTCAATCGGAGAAGGTCACGAGGTCGGGGATTCAAGTCCGTCGTCGACGTCGCGCGTTCTCGTGAGGGTTTGTTTGATATCCCCTCGGTACCGTGAACGTTGTATCGGCCCGCGAACGAGGGGATGATGGCTCGCATGCGTCCGCTATGCGCGGCGCATTTGTGGGTAGGATAGGGTGGGGCAAAACGGAAATCCGGGACAAAACGGAAACCCGGGGCAAAACAGACCAGGCTCGTGACTTCTAAGAGAACACAAACATCTCGCGATGGGATGTAAGGATGAGCGGGACAAAATGGGTCATGGGACAAAATGGGTCGTGGGACAATATGGAATAATTGGGACAATTGAGATAAATCGTAAATGTCACAAAATGGGACAGTGGGACAAAAGGCAATTTTCGAATAATTTTTGGATGGGATGGTGGGCCAAAACGGAGCAGAAAATCCGGATGTCTCGGTAGGGCAAAATGGGGCACCAAAGAATTATTGGAAAATAGCGTTTTGCGCCACTGCCCCATTTTGCCCCGCTCACACCCTATCATATATTCATCAAATATCGATAGAATATCCGGCAATCTGTACTACAGATATAGTGATAAAAGCTATAAAGAAATTTACATATTTTCATCAATTATCGATCCCGGACTACATTTTTCAATCATGGGGCAAAACGGACATTATAACTTTGACGATGCAAAAATTTCGCTCAGCGATAGTTTATCGTTCATCATTTGAACTGCAATCTCTACTATAGATCTAGCGACTCCATTTCCGATTTTCTGTCTATAAGGAAAGTACAAAAAAAGTGACTGTTTTTATTTTTTTTTTAATTCTCGGATCATGAAAAAAAGAAATGTTGAATGAAGGACACTAGTCCATTTTGCCCCGCTCTCCCTGGTGTATATACGAGCAGGGACGCTGTGTATAAACGCACACTCGACCTCGAGTATCCTCTCTCGTGGGCGTCGCACAACCTTTTCCCCGTGTTCGTACAGCATCAACAGCAACCAGCTGCGTCACTCGTGTCTCTTTAATGAAAGGGTGACTTTTATTTTTCGCGTGCCCTTCAACGTTTTTTTTTTTTAATTTTCCCGATATGCTCCGACGCGCTTTTCCTCTTCCCCCACTCCGCGGCGCTAGCGCCGCACGAAACCACGCTCGAGAGCTTTTCCACGTCCGAGAGCTTGCGGATATTTTCCGCCCGGCAATTTACCGTCCTACCGGAATGAATAACCTCCGCGTGTGTGCACTCGTGGCGCAATTCCCTATGGCGAAAATATAATGGAAAAACTTTCTCGTCGCTTCCTCGCGCTTCGAGAGTTTCGTTATCGACGAGCCGATCGAATTACGCGATAAGCCCCGATCGATCGACTTATCGATTCGATAGCACGGCGAGAGTACAGAAGCGACTGCTCGCCGGGCATCCCCGATGAGAATCAAATGTATGCAAAAAAAAATGTTCGAAATATATTAAAATCGGCGTTCTTATGCGTTTAACGTATTAAACGTGGAAATTGATTTATGTCACAAAATATTAAGATATATTTGCGGAAATAATGGAAAAACTTTGACGTCGTTTCCTAGCGCTTTTGGAAAGTCATTATCGACGAGCCGATATAATTACGCGGGTGTACATAAGTACGCCTACTCGGGGTGCATCGAAGAAAAACAAATGTATACAAAAAATATATTCGGAATATATTAAAATCGGCGTTCTTATATGATTAATGGATTAAACATGCAAATAGATTTATATCCCAAAACATTGGGATATAAAACCTCAGACAACTAGTCAAAAATATATCGGAGATATAACATTTTCGATGATAATATTTCTCATATTTCATTGATATATATTTTTCGATTAAAAAATATCCCATATTTCACCGATGTATACTTTTCGATAAAAATATTACCCATATTTCGCCAATATGTATTTTTCGATAAAAATATGTCTCATATTTTACCGATATATATTTTTCGATAAAAATATGTCTCATATTTTACCGATATATATTTTTTGGTAAAAATATGTCCCATATTTTACCGATATATACTTTTTAATAAAAATATGTCCCATATTTTACCGATATATACTTTTTGATAAAAATATGTCCCATATTTTACCAATATATTCCTTTCGATAAAAATATGTCCCATATTTTACCGATATATATTTTTCGATGTGCCCCTCGTATACCTTTTATTCCATGGATAGATGATAGGAGTGTCGATCGTTCGAGCCACGTGTCCGCGCCGGGAGGGAGCCTTTACCCGGATGTGCCCGTCGACGCGCCGACCCGCTGTCGCTTATCGGATTATTATTTATACGCGACATCGCGGTGCATATTAACTAAAGTTCAAGGAGAAAAATGAATGGCAAATACGAAGATCGTATACCCGAGCTCATTACACGACAATAAACTGGGAATTATCGTACCCGTGACGATAATGAAAATGAGACGGTTAGTAGCAGCTAACGATCCCACATCAAGCCGACTATTGCCTATCAATGAAAATTGTTGCATACTCGTACTTGTAAATTGTTGCGTAACTTAGCCACGTGTGATTACGAGATGGCGCCGAGATCGACCGTCGCAGGAAAATCCCAAGGCTCGCTACGCGATAACTTCGAGCCTGGATTGCGCAGGACAATATAGACATATATATTTTATGTAAACTTCGAACATTAAAATTCGAAGGATCGGATAGAAATTACCAGAAATCTGATAAAAACCGACAGAGCTTTGATGTATATGGGAACTACTACAGCGACATCCTGACAAACAATCGTATTAAACTTAATTAAATAATTAAGTAATTTTCTTTAATTGAGTAATTTTCGCTATCAGAGATATTACCCGAATATCTCGTAATTTTTGCTAGAATATGAGTTCTTACACCGAACAATTCCTATGTAATTTAATGTACCGGTACTGAACGTAGTGTATATTTAAAACTTTAGAAATACTTCACTTTTAATAATCTACTTGATTTGTATTGCAAAAGTACTGTAATTCCAATAATGTACCTTAATTTCACTCCGAAAGTTCATAAATTTATTATGTCAATCGTACATTAAATTTAATGTACCACTTTTTGCATAAAAATTTTCAGTCCCGTATATTACATTTACCATTTTTTAACAGTGTATAGAAGAAAATATAGTAATAGTTTGCTTTAGATTTGTAAGTAAAATCGTCATGTTATGCCAATCAAATGTTTTTTTATCTGTACATACATAACAAAATTTGATCAATAAAATTGTCAATTTTTATCCGTGGAATTCGCACTTTCAATCCACGAAATTCTTAGCCAGATAGGCAAAATTTTGCCAACCCGTTTGGAAAAAGTTACCATACGAGTTTGGTAAAAACTGCTGTGGTCCCTGTGAAAATGGGACGGAGCATAGTGGGACAGTGGGACAAAACTCAATTTTCCAATAATTTTCAGATGGGACAGTGGGTCAAATCGGGGCAGCCAATCCGGCTACCCATGGATGACCCATCGATGCGTCCCTGTTAAAATGGGACGAAGCAAAGTGGGACGGTGGGACAAAACTCAATTTTCCAATAATTTTCAGATGGGACAGTGGGTCAAATCGGGGCAGCCAATCCTCCTACCCATGGATGACCCACCGTCAAAAAATTATCGGAAAACTGAACTTTGCCCCACCGTCCCATCTTGCCCCGCTCTCCCCTGAAACCGAAAAGTGCCAGGAAAGCCCGGATATTCGTCTCGCCATGCGTGACCGCGCTATGTGGCGATTCTTATCGTCGCGTTTCTTGCCTCTCACGGTCGAAGACTCGCGCACAATCCGTCGTTACGTTGAACGATAAAGCCACTTGCTCGGGGTCTCTCTCGATGCCCTCGCTTAAATTATATTTGCGTAATGGCAGTCGTCGCAAATGTAAAGCGGCTCATTGTTCGCGGAGAGCGCGCTCCCGGCGAGTTGCTTAATTTGTAATTCTCCGTGGTATCTTTGCCGCTCGAGCGGGATTCCGCAAAGGACAAAAGCGAGAGGCGGTATCGAGAATGGTCTCCGCCGAGTGGCTGCAGGCCCGATCAACCGATCGAACAATGCCGGGCACAGGGAAGCGGAGGAAGAGGAAGACGAGAGGCTGAGCTAGAATCCTCGGCCAAGGTCGGACCTCGCCACCGAGTCACGTGACTTCATCCTCATTGTTTCCACTTCCTCGACGAGCTGGGACGCTGGGAGAGACGAGATTAGGTGGTCCTTGCGAATAGTGTTCACTTCGCATAAGTTTCAGACACTGTAAATAATTTTATGCAAAAACGGGTCTAAAATTCATGTACGATTGCGATGAAAAATTAATGTTCGGTGTATTAAAAATATTGGAAATACCCAATTTTTTAATAATTTACTTTAAAAAAATAAAAACAATTGTATGCAAAAACGGGTCTAAATTTCATGTACGATTGCGATGAAAAATTAATGTTCGGAGTATTAAAAATATTGGATATTCTCAATTTTTTTATAAGTTACTTTAATTTTACTGTAAAGGTAGTTTAATTTTCATAATCTACTTTGATTTCAGTGAAGAAGTATATTAATCTTTCATCACTATTGGACATTAAATTTAATGCACCAGTCTTTGCATAAAAACTTTCAGTGCGGGACATTGAATTTACATTTTTTTGCAGTGGAGAAATGGGAGGGAATTGCTGACACTTATCGATGATGGCAAAATTTGGGAAAATCAAGCATATCGATGGTGCTGAAAAGATTTATTTTGCGTAATAATCATTCAAAAAGGTTATTAACAAATTGATGGAGAATATGATTTGTTTAACACATCCCGGAAATCTAACTTTTTTATGAAAATGATTCGTTCATTTCTCTGAATACGTATGAACTTTTTCAGCTTTTTAAATTCACTTTGAATTTCCTGACTTTCCACACATTTTTCCCATATAAAAAAAATTCAAAGTGTAACAAAAAATTAGAAAAAATTCATACGTATTCAGAAGAGTGAACGAATCATTTTCAGAAAAAATAAAATTAGGTGTCTGGAAGATTTGTTGGACAATTTTATTTTCCATCAATTTGTTGACAAAATTTGGAATTATTATTACGAAAAATTAATCTTTTTAGCACCTTTAATATGCTTGATTTTTTTAGATTTTTGTACAATCGAGAAGTGTTTGCAATTCACTCTCGTTTCCCTGAAACTTATGCGAAGTGAACACTATTCGCAAGGACTGCCTTAAGGCGGATCTGGGCTTTCGTATGCTCTCGAGCGGTCGTGGAATCTTCGCGATTTCAGACCGCTGCTACGCAGCTGTGATAAGATTCCGTTCGATACGGGAACTCCGGAAACGGTGGTCGAGGAAACGGCGGAGTCAACGGGACGAGACGGGGAGAGGGGGAAAATTGTTTGGGAAAAAATAGAGTTTAACTTTAAGTCGAGCGTCCCGCAAGACTCTTATCAAATTGCATAATCAGGCTTTCGCTCCGAGCCAATTACGAGGAGAGATAAGGTTTGCGATAACTCGGCGCAGAGAGCGATGTTTACGACCGAGATCGGAGAGTCCCCGACGGCGGTGGTCTCGCAAGTCTTTTCCTCGTGGGATTCGGCTGTGACCTTCCGGAAGAAATATGGCGACCTTGAGAATTCAGATATCGGACCACTTGTTTTTTCTCCCAATTACGAAATTTCTGACAAAAAATTCCCACAACATATCGCAACTCGGTGAGTCTTGTATAAGTTGGTCCCCGAGTTCTCGCTTTCGTGGGATTCAGTTCTGACCTTCCGGAAGAAATATTTCGACCTCCACGACCGATTTTTCCGGTGACCTAGCGGTCGAAAAACATTCCCCCAGATGGCCGGACACATAATTTTCTTCCCCTACACAAAATTTATAATCGTCCTACACACTCCGAAAAATAATTTATTTGACCGGCACTTGCAAATAAATATTTATTTCGTTTCAATAAATATTTATTTAAATCGAATAAATATTTTTTTTATCGAATAAATTTTTTTTCTAATCAAATAAATATTTATTTGCGGTGCGGCCGTCAACTAAATTATTTTTCTGGGTGCAGAGAGTTTCCACATAGGGTAAAAGTGATAAATATGGTCCGGTCCATATATCATTGATTTGCGTGTTAATCGAGGTGGGCCGTATTCACCACTTTTATCCTACAGAAATATCAGTGTGAAGACCGCAGCCACCCCGCAGCAAGCTGGTGTTCGAGTCCGGGGGATAAAAAAGCATCAATCATATTCACAGAGTGCAGCGCCAGTTCGGAGTGCCAGTGCAGCGAGCTTACACACACACACACACACCTAGGCACACGCGCACGGTCGACGGTTTCGCGAGCATTGATACGAGCGCGAGTGGTGGGACTTGCACTTCATGCCTCGTTCACATTTGTGCCAAGGTTGTCTCGTTGCCGTGTGCTCGACGGGCTTCGCCGCTCGTGTGTGCGAGTGTGTTCTCTCGCTCTCAACGCGGATTCCGCGGCTCGCGGCTCGACCGCACGAAGATCCCGAGGAAACACACTCACCTACATAATACGCCCGCACCGGTTGTTACACCCGCGCGGCTGATAACCAGAGGCGAAAGTGAGGTGAATGAGTTTGTCAATCGGCGAGAGACACCTGGGAGCCGGGCGTGCACTCGGAGATAACCACCTCAGGAGCAGATACGGCCGAGCGGGAGAGACTCGCATCGCTGGAACTGCAACGCCGAGTCGGATGAAAGCGATTGCCCGCCGAGTTCGAGGTCTAGGCTACGTTGGCAAATTACTTACGGCGCATGCAACGCGGAAACTTCCGACGATGGAGACTTTTTTTTTTTTTTTGTCAACGAACCGAGTTATGAATTTAAGAAATTATAGAATGAAGAAGAGAAAGATTGGAAATGTTTGTGTCTTTTTAGCCAGTTTTTACGCGAAACTTTGGCAATTTTTTTTTTTTTTGTCATCGAATCGTATTCTGAATTTAAGAAATTATAGTATAAAGAAGAAAAAGATTGTAAATGTTTGTGGAGGACGAATTGTTGTAAAGTGTATGATTTTTACCGTGCAAAAAGGCCTTGTTGGGTTATTATATGTTTGGTTATAATATGTTTTGTAATAAGTCTTTTTACCCAATTTTATTTATTTTAAAAGTTATAATACATCTTTCATTCAATTTTTTACTTAGGCATTTTTTTTGTCATCGAATCGTATTCTGAAGTTGAAATGTTTGTGAACGACGGATAGTTGTAAGATGTAGGAGCAATTTTTACCGTGCGAAAAGGCGTTGTTGGGGTCTTTTTATCCAATTTTTTGGGTAAAAATTGCCGGGCGTGCACTCGGAGATAACCACTGGACGAGCAGATACACTCAGAAAAATAATTTACTTGACGGCGCCCCGCATATAAATATTTATTTAAATCGATTAAACTATTTATTTAAATCAATTAAACTATGTATTTAAGTCATTTAAACTATTTATTTAAATCGATTAAACTATTTATTTAAGTCATTTAAACTATTTATTGAAAGCAATTAAAATATTTATTTGCAGGTGCCCGTCAAGTAAACTATTTGTCTGGGTGTACGGCCGTGCGGGAGAGACTCGCATCGTCGGAACGGCAACGGCAAGACAGATAAAAGCGATTGCCCGCCGAGTTGGAGGTCTAGGCTATGGTGGCAACTTACTTCGAGCGCGGAAACTTCCGACGCTGGAGAGCGCGGGCTCGAGAGCTCTTGCGCTCGCAGCGATAGGTATGCACGGATGGAAGGCGCAATCCCGGGATGTCGGGCTAATTAACGGGCGCCGCACAGAGCCACGTCGAGTCAAAGCTACGCGGATAATTGGGCGGGGCGAGCAGCGGCGACAGAAGCTGTTAGGCGCATTAGGCGCCGGGTGATACGATGTGTCGTGGGAGTTTCATTTTTATGAAACACTTTATATTTACGTCCCTTCCGGAACTCCTCACACAATATCGTTTGAAACTTTATATAAAAATAAATTATCATACTTTATCATTTTTATTTATTCATCATTTATCATTTGTTAAATTTACATAACGTCAGATATAACGTATCGTAGTAGTTTAATTTTATTAATTCTCTCAATAATAATAATTTATTAAAATTACCTCGACACGAACAATGAATCGCGCGAGCTTTTTTATAATATATTTTTTTACCAATACGAAAATCCCGCCCCCTCCCCCCCGCCCATTCCGAATAATCGATGTATTTTAGCCTTGGCAAATAATAGAACAAATATTTCTTGAATTTAATTTTAATCGTTTTCGGTGTTTTTTTTCTGCATCGCGTTGCGTGCTCGCACAGTAGGCTTGGGAATCGACCTTTTTTTATAATACATTTTTTTACCAACACAAAAAATATTTAAACCCTTTATCCCCCCCCCGAACCACTTGCACAATATCATCTTCAATTGGATATAAAAATTAATCATCATTATTTAATAATTAAAATTGGATAAAATTATTTTGATGTTACGAGTGCGTTTTTTTTTTTTGCATCTCGCTGCGTCCTCGCGCATTCAGGCTTGGGAGTCGAGCTATTTTATAATATATTTTTTTACCAATACGAAAAATATAAAAATGCCCATCCCCCCCCCCCGAACCACTTGCACAATATCGTCTTCAATTGGATATAAAAATGAATTATCATTATTTAACAATTAAAATCGAATAAAATTATTTTGATGTTACGAAGTGCGTGTTTTTTTCTGCATCTCGCTGAGTCCTCGCGCATGCAGGCTTCGTAGTCGGGAGCGTGCGCCGGGTGTGAGAACGCGTGACGGTTCTCGACGGTCGTGCGAGCGCGATAAGAGAAGCGAGCTAGAGGGAACCATACAAATTGCAACGGCGAGGCATTACGTACGGGCATGTATACGCGGAGGTTAATATCATGGCAGATACAGCGTCGGAGTTGCCGCTGCGACGATAACGAAGCGATGGCGTGACCTTCGCGGGCGCGGTCTCGCGGCCGCCGCCGTCGTGCACAGTCGTCGGCCCCGCGGGCCTTCGCGTTTTAAATCTATAATGCTCGCACACGAGGCTGACTGCTGATAAGAAACTTTGTCCGTCCCGCGCGCCCTCCCGCCGGCGAGAGCCTCTCGGACTGACCTGGGGCCGGCGGGGCTCAATTGCGCACCGCCAGCCCGCTCGCGCATGCACCCACGATTCCACGAGTCTCGATAGCCGACCTTCACCCCGTGTGCATTCGTCATCGTCGCGCGGAAAAAAAAAATAAATAAAAATAAAAATAACGCTAACAACCCGACACACGACAACGAGATTGCTTCCCCGTCTAATGAGTTATCGTCATACAGAACGTTCGCACCCTATTTAATCCCGCCCAAGAGCCATTTTTTTGGTTTCTCTCGTCGGTTGGGAAAATGTTTTCTCCGTTACGGGCGAAGAATTTCTATTCCTCATTTTTTTTTTATAAATAAAACAGAAACAGATCAACGTCGATCGAGTAATTGAAAAATGTCTTTGAAAATTATAATAAATTAACGTTAATAATAACGTTTTTAATAGACAGTCAAAAATTTATGGTAGCCAACCTTCACCCCGTGTGCATTCGTCATCGTGGAGCGGAAAAAAAATAAATAAAAATAAAAATAACGCTAACAAACCGACACACGGCAACGAGATTGCTTCCCCGTCTACTGAGTTATCTTCATACAGAACGTTCGCGCCTTATTTAATCCCGCCCAAGAGCCATTTTTTTGGTTTCTCACGTCGGCTGGGAAAATGTTTTCTCCGTTCCGGATGAAGAATTTTTATTCCTAATTTTTTTAATAAATAGAGAAGAAACAGGAACGTCTGAAAAATCTGGGTAGGTATGAATTTTTTCAGATTTTCAAAGTCACTGTGAAAATGTTGTCTTTATTTGGGAAAAATGTGTGGAAAATGACAAAATTCAAAGTGGGTGTGAAAATCTGAAGAAATTGATACGTGTTCAGAAAAATGAAGGAATCAGTTTCATTTTTTAAAAGTTGGGTTTACGGCAGATTTGCTGAATAATTTTATTTTTCAAGAATTTGTTAACAACAATTTGAAATTATTATTATGCATAATTAATCTTTTCAGCAGCTTTAATATGCCTGATTTTTTTTCTAAATGTTTCTTTCGGTCCGGTCGAACAATTTGTACTCCTGATTTAGAACAGTGTTATTGTTATTAGGGTATTGTTATTTCGACTCCATTTATGATTTTTACTAAATGAGATACAAAAATAGTAGCGGAGAAACTGGCAGATTATTGTTATTGTTTCGATGTCGTACGGGATGCTGAGTTAATTGGAGTCGGAGTTAAAATAATAAAAATAATTTTTCTTCGGTGCGCAACGAGCGCATGTGCAAAATCAAAAAATCGACCCGATCGAAATTAGCATAGTGGACAATTGGAATGAATAAAGTCCACGCCCGGCGACGAATTTGCTTTCCCGTCGACTGAGTTATTTGCATACACGAGTTACCTGCACGCCCGGTTTAATCCCGCCCAAAAGACATTTTTCGTTTCTCACGTTGTCCGGCAAATAATTTTTACTACTAATTTATAAACAAAAAAAAAGCCGAAACAAACGATCATCGGTCGAGCAATTTTCTTTGAAAAATAATAATAAATAATAACATTTAAAAAAAATAACAAGTTTACTCTGAAAAATTAAATTATTTGCCAGCTGCAAAACAAAAGAGCATTTCAATTTCGACTCCACGATTTTTTTTACTAAACGAGATGTACGAACAGTAGCGGAAAAACGGCCAGACTGATGTGTAATTATTTTGATCTTGTATGAAATATTGCGTAAATAATTGAAATTAATTTTGATCCAACGAAATTGAAAAATCGATCCGATCGAAATTAGCGTCGTGAAAAAATCGGATTGGATAAAGTGCACGGAGTAAACTTTATTGGTGCATGTTTTCTTATACGGCGTGACTCACGATAGACACGGCGTGGCGTGCAAACGCCTCTTGCGAATAAACACGTATAAGTCTGTAGATGATATTTAAAAGAAACGTGGGTGTGGTCGACGTTGCCATTAAAACATCGGAACACGCCCGACAATTAGCTGCATGTACCTGCATATCGGAGCTCGATGCACATAGGTGTGTCACAAGAGGTCAAATCGATAGACACCGATCACCGAGTCACGGCACAATCGAGAGAGCCGATCTTATGACGTATGAAATAACGCAATATCGTAGTACGGAATAATTTATGAATCAGAAGGCAAGAACGATTGAGTCTGCTACGATCGACTACGCGGAATAAACAGAGCGAAGAACTAGCTCACGTACCGCAAAGTGATTTGCCAATCCTATAAATAGCGATCGATACATTTTTTTTCGTATTTAAAAAAATATATAGATCAATTTCAAAATGGCAAAAAAAATTATATCGGCGAAAATTCGATAGTTCTGGTTAACTCTTTGAGTTACGAAGCCTCGTTGTCCCTTACAGAAAATAGATATTCACAAACGCTCGACGCATTCCGAATAGTTTGTAACTTGAATTTGTAACTTGAATTTGTAACTTGAAATTGTAACTTGAATTTGTAACTTGAATTTGTAACTTGAATTTGTAACTTGAATTTGTAACTTGAATTTATAACTTGAATTTGTAACTTGAATTTATAACTTGAATTTGTAACTTGAATTTGTAACTTGAATTTGTAACTTGAATTTGTAACTTGAATTTGTAACTTGAATTTGTAACATGAATTATTAACATGCATTTTTGACATCAGTTTTTAACTTGAATTTTTTATTTGATTTTTCAACTTGAATCTTTTATTTGAATTTTCAACTTGAATTTTAAAAAATGTGACGGTAAAATTATCTAAGAAAAACTTTCTCTACCATGCATCGCTATTGTCGACATTTTTCCATGATTTCTGGATTTTTCGTAGCCGTTTTACCGACGCAGCAAGTACGGCGGGGATTTGGCATTAAAGGGTTAATTCGCGAAAATTGACGTAACAAGTAAAATATATACGACTGTAGATGTAAGTGTGCGAGCGTTGGAGCGAACGAGGTCGTAGCTATTGTGTACAAATGTAGATTTGAGTAGGTATGAGTATGTGAAGCACAGGTGCAGGTGAAGGACGAGTCCAACGTCGTGCACAGCAGCCGGGCGTGCTCGCGAACGATGCTAATCCGCTGTCTCGCGTCGCGACGCTAATTGTCTGCGATCGCGTAAACGAAGCAGCCAAGCAACGACGCAGGAGAATTGCACACGAATTCGGCTTGAGTAGGGGATAATCCGCATGTGCCATTTTTCTAAGGGAAAATAACATTTTTTACCCACATTTTTTTGCCCAAATTTTTTAATCCAAATTTTTTTACCCAAATTTGTAGGCAAAACTTTGGGGCTTTATCGCGCAGCTTCCTAAATCCGATTGGATCAAAGGGGAGGATGTTGTATAATTTCTATAAAAATAAACTCGTAAAATCGTCGGTGAATCTCATGTGTTCGGCAGACGCAAGAGTGATTCAGATGTGTTACGCAATTTATTTACGATTACGTGCCATTCGTTTGGCCGCCGAGCAGTGCAACGTTCGCCGCTGTGCGAACGACGGTGGATAGAGGAGTTGCTGCAATAGAGCAATATAAGCCGCGCTGCAGCACATGTGCATCGGGCAGCGATAAAGTCGAGCCTTTATATCCACGCTCCGAGAGTTATGAGAGAACGATATACTCGTATTATTGAGCTTACACGCACCGGGCGGGGATTGAGGAGCTTCTTTCAAAACGAGAAACGAATCCCACGAACAGATTTCTTAACATAAATTTGTTTTCTTACTATTTACATAGGATATTTTATTAAAAATGCTTCACACGTACATTCCCAGCCAAAAGTGAGATTTGGTGAGAATTTGGACACTTCCGATCGGTATAAAAGTCTGAAAAAATCAACTGTAATAAAGGTGCCAAGAACATTGATTTTTTTTATTGAACATTGATATGAGGTAAACCTTTTTTTCTTTTCGAATGAATTCATTGATTTTCTAGAAGCCACATGAATTTTTTCAACATTTTTTTACATTGTTGAATTCACGATATTTGAATTTTTATTAGGTCATAATTTTATTGTTACGATTCGAATCTTAAGTCGTAAATTTCACCGTGAAAATCAGTGTGAAGTTTTAGCGTGAATAATTATATGACTATAAATTTCATTGGACAGAAAAAAGTAATAATTTTCCATCAGGATTTGTTAATACGTACAGGTGTTACCCCGAGCCCAGTGCTGGGCCTGAGCACCCTGGATGATCGCCGTCACCGACATCATTGGTTTCTCCTTCTTCATCATCTTTGCGATGTTCTTTTTTGCCACTGGCGCTCGATTCGCCAACTAAGTTGTATTACTCCTTTCGTCTTTCACCACTTCACTCAAGAGTACTCGGCTATCGAGGCACCGATATTTACACTCGTCCACTGTTCCTCATTGCTTAAACATCTTGACTAAATTTTAAGTCCGATCTATAGTAGTCGTTTTTATTTATTTGTTATATATTTTTTTGGCTTTAAATTTTGGTATCGATGACACTGTGCGTCTCCGTTGGCTCGCAACGTCGACGATCTTTGGTTTGTATTAACAACCGATACAGCCAATGGCTATGCACCTTCGAACTCCTTTCTCTCGCCCGTCTAGGATTTTCTGAGAAGAATTGCGTGAGCGTAAGAAAAAAAGTAATATTTCTGGGGAAAAGTAATATTCTGGCGATCTATCGTAGTTGTTTTTATTTTTTTTTATATATATTTTTTTTGGCTTCAAATTTTGGTATCGATAATACTGTGCGTCTCCCTTGCTTTGCAACATCGAAGATCTTTGGTTTCTATTAAGGTTGGTTTCTGTTAAGATTGGTTTCTGTTAAGATTGGTTTCTGTTAAGATTGGTTTCTGTTAAGATTGATTTCTTTTAAGATTGGTTTCTTTTAAGATTGGTTTCTTTTAAGATTGGTTTCTGTTAAGATTGGTTTCTCTTAAGATTGGTTTCTATTAAGATTGGTTTCTATTAAAATTGGTTTCTATTAAAATTGGTTTCTATTAAAATTGGTTTTTATTAAAATTGGTTTCTATTAAGATTGGTGTCTACTAAGATTGGTTTCTATTAAGGTAGGTTTCTATTAAGATTGGTTTCTATTAACTTTGGTTTTTATAAAGTGATCCAATGGATATGCGTGATCGACCTCCTTTCGGTCGACGGTCCGAGACTTTCTGAGAAGAATTGCCTGAGCGTAAGAAAGAAAAGTAATATTTCTGGGGGAAAATAAAAAAATAAAGAAACGGCATAAATTTACGAAATTTGAAGTCCGATCTATCGTAGTCGTTTTTATAGTTTCTTATATATATTTTTTTGGCTTTAAACTTTGGTATCGATGACACTGTGCGTCTCCCTTGCTTTGCAACGTCGACGATCTTTGGTTTCTATTGATATTGGTTTCTATAAACCGAACCAGCCAATGGTTCGAGACTTTCCGAGAAGAATTGCGTGAGCGTACGAAAAAAAGTAATATTTCTGTGAGGGGATAGAAAGGAAAATAAAAAAAATTGTAAGAAAAGGAATACTCCAGAGACAACACAATTCGATTGTCTCTCCGGAGCGTCTTGCGTCTTCGCGAATTCGAGTCCCGCGGCTAAAACGAAACGAGATATCACGCGGCGTCTCCGTCGCTCGCGCCGATCCACGAAATTTATTCCTCGTCCCCCCGTCGTCGCGTTTCCATCTCTGCCCCCGCGGGCACTTCGTCTCGCGAGGAATATAAGTATACGAAAATAAAAATAAAAAAATGTATAAAAAAAATTAAATAAAAATAAAAGGAAAAAATTGGGCAAAGATTCACGAGACAATCCTTTGCGCGCTTCCTTTCGCCTGTCCTGCGATCGGCACTCTATACACAACACCCGTGTATTGTAATTCATAAACGTACTTAATGGGCGAACATCAAAGAATATTCTGTTTCTCGCCGAAGGCTCCATCCTCCCCCTTCGCGCTCTTATTCGCGCGGGATAACAAAATTTCACTCACGCCACAAACTCTCGTCTCGTACCTGTTACAAATATATTCCTCAAACTTTTTCTTTTTTCATTTAATTTTTTTCTGTCTCCTTATTGTTATCGCCCCGATGGATCGTTCACGGTCGGTCGGCGGTAATTGGAAACAAGTTGCAAAGCGTAAAAAGAACATTTCACATTTAACGAATATTTCTCGTTCACAAATCTAAAGAATTTTTTCAACATTTTTTATTTTGATTTTTCAATTTACTTTGTAGCTAAAAGTACGGCAGGTCGAGAACGATAAATCGTAAAATTCACGTCGCGGCGCCCCGTGGACGAGAAATGTTTGTTAAACGCACACCGTCAAAAAAACATTTCACATTCAATGAATATTTGTCGTCCACAACAGAAATTAATTTTTCATCATTTTTAAATTTATTTTATAATATTTAAACTTACTTTATAATTTTATAATATTTAAACTTACTTTATGTTTTTAAAATTTATTTTATAATTGTTTAGATTTATTATACAATGTTTGTTTATGGTTGAAAGTACGGTTAGTCGACGGCCACGGAAAATCATAAAATTACCACGAAAAATACGGAGCTTTGTGGACGAAAAATATTCGTTAAATGTGCGAAGCTTTTTTTTACTGTGGTAAAAAAAAAGTGAGATGCGCGAGAGAGAGACGAGGCAAGAGCGAAGAAGATCGACGAACGGCTATGACGCGCTGTCGTGAGCGATCTCGCGCGAATTCCCGGTCCGGCTGGTCGCCGCACTGCTCTACTGTCGGAGAGGCCGAGGATAACTGCGGGGGTTGCACGAACATTCAAGGCCAATGCCGAGTAAGCGCGAGGACGAACGGGAGGCGGACGGTACTACTGCTCGCTACTACTACTAGTTCAGACAGCGGCGGATAGCACTCTCGGTGCATATAGCGCAAAGTCTAATCGATATGAGCTTGCTATATTGTGCTCTGTTCTGTCCGCGTTGATCCAACTTCCCCTTCCCGCACGAGTTCTCATTGTTTACATTCTTTTTGTTTTATAAAACATTTGTTTATAACATTTTCATTTATAACATTTTTGTTCATAACATTTTTTTTTATAATATTTTCGTTTATAACATTTTTGTTTATAACATTTTCGTTTATAAAATTTTTGTTCATAACATTTTTGTTTATAACGTTTTTGATTATAATATTTTCGTTTATAACATTTTCGTTTATAACATTTTTGTGATAAGAATACAATATTTATTTTCACTTTTGCACCCGCTTTTTATTTCGACTTTATTGTCTCGACTCAAATGTCTATCGGTTTTTGGGAGACTTCGTTATGGCATTCTTTTCGATACGCGCAGTATCTGTACGTGAATAAAAAATGGACATTGCAACGACAAAAAAGAGAACCGCGTTTTTAACTTGCACCGAGAAAAATAAATCTTACGCGGTGAAGAAGGAAACATCTGTGTATCCAACAAACATATCAGTCCACAATGATAGAATATTTAAAGTACAAACAACAATTTTGTTGTCTACTTTTCTATGAATGAATTTTTTTTTATTTTTATTTTATAAAAAAATTAATAAAAAAACTTGACGTTATCGAGTTTTTAAATTAAGTACATCGTTGACGCCGCGTCCGGCGGGCGCGATCGGAAAGGATGTTTCGCGAAGGAAGTTTTGATAAAAGAGGAGAGCCCGCAGTAGATTCGGATCGTGATGAGCTGACACACGTACGGACGGACAACGAACGAGCGAATTCGCTGCTCATCGGGTGAGAGTAACGAGCGGGTTCTTTGCGTGTCGCGAGTCGTTTTCGTCTGACCTCGGTACGTTATGTGTAAAATAAGAGATACATACATATATGTACATATATATAAATATTATATATATATATATACATGTACATATATGTGAAACGGAACGCGACGCGGATGACGGTTGTTTGTCTCTCTCCACCCGTGGTAGCTGCGCAAAAGCCGGGCCGCGTATTCTGAATTTGGCATCGGCAGTGCAGACTGCCTGACTGACGCCCACACATTAACCACGACGGAATTTCATATTTCTTTACCAATCGGACTTAAAAAAAAAAATGGTGCAGAACTCAAAGTGCACTCGAACTTCAATTTCGCGCAACGACACGTTGAATATTCGAAGACGGATTCATTATGCACGCAAAATTTGCTCCTTCGTCGACCAGACGCACTTTGGTTCGGCCGAAAACATTATTTATTTATTTATTTATTTATTTATTTATTTTATTTACGGGACATGCCCTTTTATATAAAAAATGCAGATAATATTATAACAGTATGAGATCAAGTTGAAATTAATTATTATTTTGGATTATTACCACGACGGAATTTCATATTCCTTTATCAATAGGAATTAAAAAGGACTTTAAAAAAGGACTTAAAAAAATAATACTAATAATACAAATCATAGACAAAGTGCACGCGAACTTCAACTTCGCGCAACGTCGAAGACTCCGGAAGTGCGCGTGGCCACTCTGAACATTTGAGGACGGATTCGTCATGCACGCAAAAGCTTTTCATTCAGCGACCAAACGCACTTTGGGTCGGCCGAAAACATTATCGGAGTTGATTTTGTTATTTTTCGCCTCTATCGGTTCTCTCGAAAAGTTCGCGATAATAACTACGATGTATATGTATAGGGGCGAAAAAAAGAGAAGTTGCGCAACGCGGGACAATAGCTCGGGAGCATAATTCGCGAAAAACCGTGCGGGAGTTATCTCAAATCGGGAGCGCTGGTTTTATCGTTCCCGTGGTTTTTTTTTTTCACAGGTAGAGAGACGGGTCGTTGCCGAGGTTTCTCGAACGACGCAATTAAAGCGACGAGAATTTTAATTATGTATACGCGACGTTAACGAGGCAGGTTAGGCGCGATGATGTGTAATCTCGATGGATCGGCGGCGGGCTCGAAGGGAGAGACTCGAGCAATCGAAGAATTTCGGCTGCGCGCTGGCAGAAATAAATTGCAACGTTTCCACAGAAATTTAAAAAGAGGAAAAAAAAATTCTGAAATCACAGAAACTTTTTTCTTATCGATCGAAATCCCAGAAAAATATTTCTTCGGTACGAGGACACGTAATTCGGTGAAATAAACTGATTCGATTGCGACCGTAAATAACATTTTTTATTTCACTGAATTGGATATTTTCGTACCGAGAAACACTTTGCGGCGACTGCTGAAAATTTTTTTCCAGAGCTTATTAATTTCAGTGATTTATTTTTTTTTTGTTGTAGTGAATATTCGAAATGCTTTGGTACTGGCAATGATTATTTATATATTACTGAGTGGGATGAGTCGTGGAAAAATTATAATACGCTTTGAATATAAAAGTCGCTAAAATCGTACGAAATATTTGTTTTTTCTCGTTTTCCCGATTTTTGCACACAATAAACCCTTCGGAAAACAAAGTAATATTTTTAACGATTTTCATATTCAAAATGTTATATATAAATATACAACGTTTTGAATACAAAAATCGCCAAAATCATACAAAACTTTAGTTTTTCCTCGTTTTCTTGATTTTTGCACAATAAACTTTCGGCATTGAAAACGCGGGTCTGCTCGATAGGAGATTTTTCGTCATATTCCAAGTGTCTCGACACTAGCAATTATTATTTACACATTACTGCGTGGCCTGAACCGTGGAAAATTTATAACACGTTTCGATTTAAAAAATCGCTATTAAATCGTACAAAATATTTGTTTTTTCTCGGTTTCTCGATTTTGTACGATTTCAGCGATTTGTACGATTGACAACTATTTTGTACGATTTCAGCGATTTGTATATTCAAAACGTTAAATATAAATATACAACATTTTAACTACAAACATCGCAAAAATCATACAAAACATTAGTTTTCTCTCGTTTTCTCAATAAATCATTTTTGCACAATAAACTTTCGACATTGAACGCGCGGATCGGCTCGATAGGAGATTTTTCGTCGTATTCCAAGTGTCTCGACACTGTCAATTATTATTTACACAGATTTATAATACGTTTCGAATCGAAAAATCGTTAAAATCCTACATAATATGTGTTTTTTTCTCGGTTTCTCGATTTTTTTCACAATAAACCTTCGGCATCGAACGCGCGGGTCAGCTCGAGTTTTTTCGTCGATTCCGTGCGAATTCAAGGCGCGACGGCTCGGGAGCGTCGCGAGCGTCGCACTTGCACGTTTCTGCGACGGTAAATACAATACTTCGCGTACATAGTGCGCAGCAGGGTTCTGTAACTGGCGCCACGCACTCTCGCTCTCTTCCCCGGCGTTTTCCCTTTCCTCGCGAGGTAAACAGCGAACGCGGAGAGCACCGCAGCCCGTTACATAGCCGCGCGAGCGCAAAGAGTACCGGCGAACGACTGAGCGAACGAATATCGTGCGAGAGAGCTCCACGGCGCGGTCGTCCGGAGGCGCGTGGTCGAATCTACTAATGCTGCGCGCGAGGAGCTCTTACTACTACCCGGCGATGCAACAACAGCGGCGAGAAGAGTGCAAGGGCGCGGGCGTGGGTCCGCACGGTCTAGCGCGGTGCACTACGTACTTCCACGCGTCGTCATATATATCTTTTTTTATTGTAAAATAAAATATTTATGTTTTGTAAAAAAATATTGTTTACGAAATGTTTGTGTTTTAAAAAAGATATATCGTTTACCAAATGTTTGTGTTTTAAAAAAGATATATCGTTTACCAAATGTTTATGTTTTGTGAAAAAATATTGGTTACGAAATGTTTATGTTTTGTAAAAAAATATTGTTTACGAAATGTTTGTGTTTTGTAAAAAAAATATTGTTTACGAAATATTTATGTTTTGTAAAAATATTGTTTACGACATATTTATATTTTGTAAAAAAATATTGTTTACAAAATAATTACAATATTTTGCAATAAAAAACTATACAAAAAAGTCACTGCTCGACTATTTTGAGGTGCGAACGATGGACCGAATACCCACAAGAACCGCCGATCCTCATTCCCACATAGACTTTTAACCGTCCAAGCGATATCTCAATCACCCCCTAAAAAAATGTGTTCCTCGAATAAAATAGATGTAACTATCATTTTCCATAAAATTCCATCTATCGATCAAATATTCTTTCCGATACCAAAAAAATGTATCGGCCTAATTCTCTCGACGTGAATAAAAGTGTCTTACATCTCATCGACATGCACATACATAAAAATGTATATTTTATTTTAAAAAAAAATCCGAGTTCGCCGAAACAAAACGATCGCACGATTCCATCCGTATGTCGCGTCTATCTCGATTTATCGTCGTACGACAATAAAATCGTGACAAAGTATAATTGTTCGAGGGCCGCGACGAAACATCGCCCGCGCGCCGCGAGTGACTGAATGACTGCGAGTGCACGGTGCTAAATGCGACTGAGAGAAGCGCGTTCGTTCGCGCGTTCGGTCTCTTTCCCTCCCGGTGGGACGTCGAGTTCGTCTCGAACGAAACGCTCGTCGGGAGCGAGAAGGAACGGAGACCGTGCGGAGTTGCCTCGAGCAAGCGAGCGAGAGAGGAATCCGCGAAGGTGAGGAGGGAACGGTGCAGCGTCGACCGCGCCGGTGACGCGATGAGTAACGCTTTTGGGCTTCGAGCTTCGGAGGAGAACGAGAGCCAAGAGTAGGGAAACCTGCGAAATAAGAAGAGCAGGAGGAAGGGGGAGGGGGGATGAGAAGAATACCAAAATGGAAGGGAGTAGACGAGCTTAGGACGAGTCAAGTTCAAGTTCCGAAACTAGAATCTCTTTTTTTACTCTAGAACTCATGTATAAATTTTGTCTAGCTTCAAACTCATGACTGGGGTACATATGTACCCCAGGCGTTTTTTCGACGTGCAGGGGTGGTATGAGCATTAAATGGGTTTTGCCGCACATGAATCTCTTCGTTTTTTCATAAGGAAGAGAATGGTAAGCGGTAAATTTGATTTTATTGGAGTTTAGGGGGTGAAAATCGGCCTTGGAGGCCAAAACTTAACGGAAAGTGGCAGAAGCCGCATTTTTTGTGAAAAAAATTGTTTTTAAAGATATTACATTGTAGGTCATTAAAGATAATGATAATTATTATAAAAACAGTATTGATATTACAAAATTTGAAAAATACCTGGGGTACCCCAGTAAAAATACCCCAGTAAAAATACGCCTGGGGTACCTGTGGTACCCCAGGCGCGCTGCGTTAGCGTCCTGTACTACGTCCAGCGAGTAAACTAAATTATCGTGAAGGTCCCAAGTCGATAATGTCAATTTCTACTCTAGGAGTGCAGTTTGACTATCATCTGGGGTACTTTTGTACCCCACACATGAATTCCAGGGTTAAGTAGGTAAACCTGCGAAATAAGAAGAAGAGCAAAAAAAACGATGGAGAGGAGTGCGGCCTAAGAGGGGGAGGGAGGGGGAATGAAAAGAATCCGAAAATGGAAGGGAGTGAACTTCGCCGACGAGCCCAGCACGAGTCAAATTCTAGTGCAACTCCGAAACTACAAACTAATTTTTTTTTTATTTCTTTAGTTCTTATCTACACACAGTCTTCCTATCCGTCCATCTCGCCCGACGGGGAGGGGGAATGAAAAGAATCCGAAAATGGAAGGGAGTGAACTTCGCCGACGAGCTCAGCACGAGTCAAATTCTAGTGCAACTCCGAAACTACAAGCTAATTTTTTTTTAATTTCTTTAGTTCTTATCTACACATAGTCTTCCTATCCGTCCATCTCGACCGACCACTCAAGGCTGCCGGTTGCGGAGGAACTCGCTGTAGATCGCCGGATGCATTAAACGCATTTGCGCGCGATAATGAGGGCCGTGGCGACGATTACGATGCGTTACTGTGTACGCAATGTCGTTCGCGTTTCACGTTCGTTTGTCAGGAACGATGGACAATGAAGCCTGGTTTCGCATGAATTGATTTTTTTTTTTTTTTCGAGAGAGACCGAATGGTAATGGTTGCTTCACCGGTTCTGCTTTAGCTGCATCGGTCGCAGAGTTCCGCGTCGAAATGCTCGTTTAGGGACGAGACGATTGTTCTATGAGCAGCAAAGTCGCACAAATGCTGCTAGAAATTTTCTGACGTCTCGCGAACGGCGAGACTGGGAAATTAATTCTCGGCATTGCATCATTACGGGTTCCACTTCCGAGGGCTTTAAAAAGACGGCGAACGAAGTAGTATTAATATATGAGTGGGTTTGGATTTCCCACAAGAAAAATGTGTCTGGTCCTATGTTTTAAGTTGCATAAATTCATGAGCTCTAATTTTAAGGGTTGATAGCTTTTATAATTCGTTATTCGGAGCTCCGGAACTAACATTTATTTTATACGACATTTAAAGAACTCTGCAATAGATATTTCGATATTTTTATTTCGTCCTCTGCTTCCGCTTTCGTGAGCTCGGAGGGCTGAGAGCTGTAATTTTTGTACAACTTTCATAATTATTTTATTAGTAGTAGTAGTACAAGAATTTTATTGGTCGGAATGTTTACATGAGTAAGCGGATGTGTACAGATTTTCTCTTTTGTGTTTTCCTTTGCCCAATGGGCCTGTCGTTTCTAACTGTTTGTGTGTCTGCGTTTATGTGCGAGGAAGAGCGAGAGTGCGTTGGTGTTGTGTATGATTTATTTTATTTTATTAATTATGTAACTTTTGCAATTTGTTATTCAGAGCCCTAAAACCAGGATTTATTTTACACTAATTTTAAAGAACCCTCCGATACGAATTTCGATTATTATATTTCCTCCGCGGTGTATTTCGTCCTCCGCTTCCGGTCTCGTGAGCTCGGAGGCGCGGGAGGTGTTGCCATATGTCGGAGGCTTCCTTCTCCATTGTATCCCCCGTGAGCCGAGCGACACCCACACAACGTCCCGAGATCTTGTGCGTGTCCGGAGATAAACTGCGCCGTTCGGCGGGTATCGCGAGTGCGGCTCGCCGCCGCCCGCCACTACTAGCACACATGCGGCTCCCCGTTCGCCGGCGCGAAAGTGGTCGTGGACTGTGCAGGACGGACACACGGAGGAGCGGCATCGGCCGAGCAGCGATAAGGCGTGTATCAACGGTGCGCTACTCTCGGAGCGGCGGAGAGGAGAGCTGGAAGTGCGGAGTATAGTTAGTGGCCGTCAAGGTTAGCCACCTACCAGGAGCGCCACTGGTGCTTGCGGTCTCACCCAGCCGACAGCGGGCCGCGCGCGCGCGCGACTCACGGTCCTTCACCACAACGAACGGACCTCCACGTTACGCTGCAACGCTGGCCCAGTGCATCGAGCGGATCGAAACCTTGACAGTCGGGCTCGTGCATTGTCACGTGTATACATATGTATATCTATATGTGTGTGTGTGTATGGAGATGTGTATGCATGTATATATGTATATGTATGGTTTTATGTAGACGTAGAGGCGGTTTGGAGTGAATGGCACAGTCATTGGCACTTTAAGGAAATACTGCAGGAAGTTCTGCACACGCGATGAACGAGATGCGAAACCTCGTTGAGGTGTTACGTGTACAGTGGAGAATCGCTTGGTTTAAGAGACGATATAAATATCATTGATTTGTGCGGGAAGTCAATTTTTTTGTGGGGAGGTTAAGAGGTTTTTTTTTTTTTTGATGTAATTCATTAACTGTTTTTGTGAATTGATTAACTGTTTTGTGAATTTGAGGAACTGAGAGTTTGTTGTGGGTTGTTGAAAGAGGAGATTTATGATTGAAGGAAAGTCACGTTTTAGGGTGGCCGATGACCGCGCTGAATTGGTCTGCGTGTACTTGTTTTTAAAACGTTGGGTGTTTAATGTATTGTGGTGGAAGGTTTTATGCAAAGACTCGGGCATTCACTTTAATGTACAATTGTCATGACAAATCAATGGACTTCGTCAGAGTGAAGTTGAGGTAACTTATTCGAATTAAAGTACTTTTTTTATAGTATTTTACTATAAAAAAAAATTACTTTACGAAAGTAAATTATTAAAAGTTACGTATCTCTGAAGTATTTAATATAATGTACGTTGATTTCCCATCAAAATTTTTGAAATTTTATATAAAAGTTTGTACATAAAAACATCCAATGCCAGTACATTAAATTAAGTACGATTTTTTTTTTACATTGTGCAGCGCAATTCAAAGACGAGGTTGCGGTAAGCAGTAAGTCGCTCTTACCGCACCCAGAATAAAAAATTTATTTGACGGACACCGTTTATTTGGTTCAACTTAAATATTATTAAGTTAAGTAAAATAAATATTTATTTCATTTAAGTAACTATAACTACTCAATTAAAATAAATATTTGTTTAAATCAAATAAATATTTTACTTAAACCAAATAAACGGTGGCCGTCAAATGAATTTTTTTTTCTGGGTACGGTGATTGTACCGGCGAAAATGCGAATAAAATATTTACTGAGAAGGTTAAAAAACGTGTTTTGTTTCACGATCATTTTCAAGACAAATTTTATGAATTTGATGAACCAAAAGTTTGTCGTAATTACATTTTAAAGTAGAGTTGTTTAAAGGAATTTTTTTAGAGTGGCCAACGACTGTGCTTGCTCGGGTCAGCATGAAGCGCAATACGGACACGAGGTTGCAGTAAGTCGGTCTTACCGGTCTTAGTACCGGCGAATGTGCATGCTACGAAAAGGTGCATGACGTGTTACGTAAAATGTCGTGAATCGTTTATTTTATGAGACAATACAAACATCATTAACCAAAAGTTTATGGTCATTATTTTAAAAAGTAGAGTTCCGTTTAAAGGAATTTAATTTTTTTAGGGTGGCCAACGACTGTCTACGCAGTAGGTCGGTCTTACCGCTGTTGGTACCGGCGAAGATGCACGCCACGAAAAAGGCGCGTGAGATACGCCGATCGCGGCAGACGCGCGGGCTCGTAGGTAGTCGGATGCGCTCATCCTGCGCGATCTAAATTTAGAGAAACGAATATAGGTAGTCGCTCGCTCGCTCCCAAGAATGAATGAATTTTTTTATATTATTTTTCGCTCAAGGTATTTTCTACTCCTTATCCTACTCTTCCTCCCCTTTTTCGATCCGGCAGCTCAGCCGATTTGGTACCGAACGGAGGAAACGTATAATAACTTCCGGTTCCGGTTTCGATCCGCTTCTCCAAAATGAAGATCCGAATTGGGGCGAAAAAGGGGCTTTTGTCTAAAAGACAGAACATTTGTAAAATTCGGCAAACGGTACCTTCTTTTAGGCGCACGGAAGCTTCGTCCTCTTCGCCAGCGCACTTGCATTTCGCCTACACCCAGAAAAAATTATTTATTTGACGGTCACCGTTTATTTAGTTTAAGTAAAATATTTATTTGATTTAAATAAATATTTATTTCAATTAAGTAAATAGTGACCTAAATCAAATAAATATTTTACTTAAACTCATGAACTTCGCCAATGCCCTTGGGGAGATCGTTAACTTCGAACTATCGGTCAGTGAGTTCAAAGCAGCTGTTGGGCGGCGAATTCTTATCTTTGAATGATTGTATTCCTAAATAATATTCAAATAGTAGCGATATTTTCATAATTTATCAATTTACTGATGTATTTAAAAAATTGTATGTAAAAGGGTTTATCCCGTAAACTAATAAATAAATAAATAAATAAACGAAATAAATAATAGCCGTCAAGTAAATGATTTTTTCTGGGTGTACAGACTGCGCTATCGAGTAGCCGCACCTGGTTGTTCTTTTTTTATTTCATTTTTTTATTTGTATGCCAAGTCCTCAGCGAGTATAGAACAAGAAAAGGTTAACAGGACTCGACGATATTCCGTTTACATTCTTCGAGCGCGGCGACGAGGGAACTGGTTTCACTCTCGTGCACGGGCCGGCGCGGCTTTTCTTCTTCTGGCACGACAGGAAGATCAGCCCGCTCGATAGCGCGCGGGGGTTGAGGCGGGAACTTCTAGGCGCTCGCCGAGGGGAAGAAGAGCCGGCGAGAAGAGGAGGAAGCCGAAAAAGATGGAGAAGTGCGAGAACGACTTTGGACCGAAAGGAAATGAAAAAGGACTTTGGGCGAGAGGCAAAAAGGGGGAAAAAGATAAATAAAAAAAAGGATCGTCGGGATCTTTTGTAGCTCTCGGGACGGCGCTTGGCGCCAGTTTTGGAAACAATTCGCTCGTCGCGAGTCCTCTTCGCACCTCGACGACACCCAACATTTTTCGGAGGCTCAATCAAAAGAGCACTGCATTGAGAAAAGAATCTCCGTCGTTGCCACGAAATTCTCCAACTGGAATTTCCGGACTTTTCCCGGATTTCCAGAGCAAAAATGTAATTATTCCAGTCGGTCGATTAGGGTAGGAAAGACCCAGAAAACAAAATTTATTTGACGGCCACCGTTTATTAAGATTAAGTAAAATGTTTATTTTATTTTAATAAATAGTTATGTAAATTAAGTAAATAGTTACTTAAATGAAGTAAATATTTATTTTAATCAAATAAATATTTTATTTAATCTTAATAAACTGTGGCCGACAAATAATTTTTTTTCTGGGTGAAGTTGTTCATCGATCACATTTTTTAATGTATTGATACATTAAAAAAATGTCCATTTGCTGGTACAACCAACAAACGATTCACGATCACAACGCCACCGATAACTATATTTTCTGGTAAGAATAACATAAGTTCTTCTTACTAGAAAATATAGGAAACGGCAAATTTGGTAAATTGCCGATGAACTTAATTTTTTTTATAATTTATATTTATATTTTATATTTTATATACTTTATTTTATATATATATATATATACTTTATTTTATTTTATATATTTTATATACTTAAACCAAATAAACGGTGGCCATCAAATAATTTTTGGATGTAGCTGTAGTTCTCTGAAAGTTGTGTCGGTTTTTACCGGACTTATCGTAATTCCTATAAAATCCTTCTCTACGTATACAGAAAATTGACGTCAGATCGAGTATTGCCAGAAAACCTAAAACTTTGAAGTAAAAGAAAATAAAAATAAAAAACAAAGTTGATCAGTTTACCAGATAAATAAAGTTTAGCAAATTTGTGAGTCTTTTTGGCAGATCTCTTTCGGCAGAACCTTGAAATTTAAGGAAAAAAAAAAACTAAAAAAAATTCTGAACCGCCCATATTGCCTGAATCCGAATACTCCCGTAGGCGCCGGCGTTTGTCGCACGCCCCGTCGATCATAATCGCGGCGCAAGCGGCGTTTACGAGCGGAAGGAGCTTGCATGGGCATCGCAGCGTGAGACCCGAGGCCCGGATTGCTCCCTCGAGCGGTCGCTCGATTCAATCGAATGAAAGGGAAACCAGAGGAAGGAACACGCGGGACAATATCGAAAGCGAAAGAGCGCGGTAAACGAACACCGGACGGCGATGCATCGATATTATAACGCAGCTGCATAAAAAAAAAATAGAAAGAAAAAATATATATATAGAGTAGACCGGGGCAAAACGGGGACGGTGAGCAATAAAACCTGCTACAATGATACTGAAAGCATACATCAATAGTTTTTAACACCAAAATTGTACTGGCACCGGTTTTGAAAGGATATTAAAAAAAAAAAACATCTGGGGCAAAACGGAGTACCCTTCGATTTTACTTGCGGCAACTTTTGTTAGCTTCATTATCACCCTATTTTGCACCACGTCGACGTTTCATGTCCCCATTTTGTCCCGCTTTCCGTCGTTTGTTGACTATCATGAATCGATTCATTCGACAATTATGGGTATCCCATTTTGCCCCACTTCGATGTGACACTTCATATCCCCATTTTGCCCCATATTCCCATTTTGCCCCAGTTTCCGTCGTTCGTTGGCTATCATAAATCGATTTATTCGATAATTATGGGTATCCCATTTTGCCCCCCGTCGATGTGACACTTCATATTCCCATTTTGCCCCGGTTTCCCCTACCCAAAACCACACATGCAAACGGTAGTTGCGCAGTTCTGCTCGTTGCACGAACAATAGTGAACAAAATTCAAGAGTCCCTAATTCTAAAGCCTGGCCCAATCAGCCGCGTTATTGTTCCGGGGAAGCGAAGAAGGGAGCTGGAAATGTGCGGCCATCGCAATTTCGAACGCTAATCGTTGCGCCGGTAACGTCCGGTCGGCTAATAACGAGCGAGGCGAGGAAGAAGAAACGCGGCTGAAAACCCTCCGGCGGCGACTGCTCGGGATTCGCCCGAAGCCAGCGGGAAGCTCGCGGACGATCGCTCGACGACCCGAAAATCGAAGCCGAGTCATCCCGCTCTAACTCACTCTAGCTGGCGAAGCTGCGGCCACTCCGCACCATTCTTCCTCGGGTTCCGACCTTGAATTTTAACGATCGCCAGAAGTTTCTCAGCGGGGATCGCGCGGAGCGAACTTCAATGGAAGGAAGAATGAAAGCCAGAGCGGAGGGAGAGAGCCAAAGCCGCGGGAACCTCCGTCTCCAATTTCCTGGTGGCAAGACCACAATGACGAATTCTAACTCTTCGAACTTCTTTAGGTGCGCATAGGGATGGTTAAGGAGGGAGTCTCGCTGCGCGCTGACTTCGCATAAGTTCGAAAACAATAAGAGACAATTGCAAGTACTTCTTGATGGTGTAAAAATCTGAAAACAATCATGTATACTAAAGCTACTGAGAAGATTAATTTTGCATAATAATAATTGCAAAATGTTATTAACAAATTCATCAAAAAATTTATTGGTTAACAAATTACCCGGCAACAAAACTT
>JAPYZC010002491.1:0-17441 GCA_030522665.1 Ichneumoninae sp. A BG-2022a
TCGACAGAGAACTTCTCGCTTTCCGCTTCTTTCTCCCGCCGGTTTCGTTCGCCGTTTAACCGAGTCGCCGCCAATTTTATCGCAACGCCTTTAATGGTTTCTCAGCCTCCTTCGGATTAGCGCTCGAGTATTCGCAGAGCCGTATCATCGAAACTGGGTTAGGGTAAAAGTGGGGAATATGACCCGGTCCATATATCATTGATTTACGTGTTAATCGAGGTGGGCCATATTCACCACTTTTACCCGACATGAGATATTTGGCGGGTCCTCTTCGTTTCTCAATATCACACCTTTTTCTCTCTCGATCGGATCGTACCGATTGACACAGAACTCTCTTTCCGCTTCTTTCTCCCGTCGGTTTCGTTCGCCGTTTAACCGAGTCGCTGCCAATCTTATCGCAATGTCTTTAATGGTTCCTCAGCCTCCTTAGGAATAGCGATCGCGTATTCGCCGAGCTCACTGAGAAAAAGGATACTATTTCCTACTATAACGAATAGTTCCCAGGTGGGACATCTATATAGATAGTTAGGGTAAAAGTGGGGAATGTGGCCTGGTCCGTATATCATTGATTTACGTGTTAATCGAGGTGGGCCATATTCACCACCTTTACCCTAGTTAGTGATAGTATATACTCAATCGATCAAACTATAAAATTATAATTATAGTTACAACTATAATTTTTGGTCATTGTCGTAACTGTAAAATGGAGACGTCCCCACTGGGAACTATTTACTATGTAAGTTTTTCTCAGTATCACCGAACCTGGATTACGGGAGATATTTGGCGGGTCCTCTTCGTTTTTCAAGACCACTCCTTTTTCTCTCTCGGAGGAAAAAATATTATACGTCAGCCGTCGAAGCGTTCGTATTCCCAGCCTGAGCGGCCAAGAAACCGGGGGGGGGGGGGGGGGGGAGAAGAAAAAAAGGGGGAACGGGGTGGACTCCGGGAGCAAGAGAGGTCGCCTTCCAGCAACAGGCGGTTGCAGAGGGGTAGCTTCGGAAAAGAATTGGCAAACAAAAATATATATATGTTGGGAAGTGACAGGAACAGAGCACGTCCGGGTCTAGCAACGGAGAACTTTTTCGTAGACGATCGAGGAAGTTAGTGCACAGTTCGATTCGGCATGTCTGCTATGTGTTACTATGTGTCACTGTGAGACTCTTTCCCGTCGAGACTCTTTCCCGTCCGTCTCTATCATGCAAGAACGCTTCCATGCAATTCGTTCGGTCCAATATCGGGCCGATCGATCTTCGACGCCCTTTCTCCGGGTCCGGTAGAAAACCCGAACGAGATAAAGGAAGAATAAAAAGCGCAGTCGATCGAAAAAAAAATCGAGGATGGAGTCGGTTTGCGGTAACGAACGGTTATACCACTGGTAGATTTCCAGAGCGTAGATAAGACAATCCTCCTCCCATACGCCCTCTACTTGTTCGTTTCGTTCGGCGGATAGGCAGGAAGACTGTAGGGACAGGTACGCTGTGCGTTGCTCTCCTTGGTAGGGAATAAGAACCGGTGTACTCTCTTGACTCGTGTCTACACCATCTTCATCCATCTGTCTGCTCTGGGGGAGGATAAGGAAGGATAGGAAAGTTCGTTCCCACATCATGCGTGTTTTGTTCGGGCAACAATTTAATGGATTGCCGATTAGTTATTAGCGAAACAATTTGGTTGTTTGACAAAGAATTTATTTATTAGCGAAACAATTTGGTTGTTTGACAAAGAATTTATTTATTAGCGAAACAATTTGGTTATTTGCCAAAGAATTTAGTTATTTGCCAAAGAATTTATTTATTAGCGAAACAATTTGGTTATTTGCCAAAGAATTTAGTTATTTGCCAAAGAATTTAGTTATTTGCCAAAGAATTTAGTTATTTGCCAAAGAATTTAGTTATTTGCCAAAGAATTTAGTCATTTGTCAGAGAATTTAGTTATTTGCCAAAGAATTTAGTCATTTGCCAAAGAATTTAGTCATTTGCCAAAGAATTTAGTTATTTGCCAAAGAATTTATTTATTTACCAAAGAATTTATTTATTTGCCAAAGAATTTAGTTCTTTGCCTACAAATTTTATTGAGTGCCAAACAATTTAGTTGTTTGCCAACAAATGTAATTTAATTCATCAAATTTAACTGATTGTCAAATAAGTCAGTTGACCCCTAAATAACCCAATTGGCCGCCAAACAACTCAGTTGTCCGCCGAACAGCCCGGTTGGTTGCAGAACAACTCAGTTGGTCGCCAAACCACTTAGTTGGTCGCAGAATAGCTCAGTTGGTCGCCAAACCACTTAGTTGGTCGCCAAACAACTCAGTGGATCACCGAATAACTGTGTTGGTCGCCGAACGGGTCAGTTGATCGTCAAACAGTTCAATTACTTACTTAGCGACTAAACAACTGTTTAGTCGCTAAACAACCCAGTTGGTCGAACAATTTAATTTCCATCTCCAACAATTTCATACTCCCGACGGGAAAGGGTTTTTCTCGTAAAACCCTTCGTAAACCCCCGGTTAATGGCAAAAGATCCCGTACTCGTATCGTGTGTGTTACGATTAACACACGCGAACAAGTATTTCGCGCGTCTCTATCAAACTGTTTGCGGCGGGCGGATCGAAGCGCTCGAGCGTCTTTAAGCGTCCACGCGCGCTCGAGTTCTTCTCTTCTCTCCTTCACCGGAGAGGAGCAGCGCAACGCAGCGTGCCGAGTATAATCGTTTGTTTCGCGTCGACCTTTGCGATGCACTACGTCAAGATGTCAGAGCACGACCCCGCCTCGGAGCCCGCGTAGCAAAGATGCACTGGGAACTGCTGTAATGGGCTTACAAAGCGTAACAAACTGATGCGAGGTCAAGCACACGACGGGCAATAAACACACGGTGAAGATAAATGGCCGGTACGCTCTGGACCCGAGGAGAGCCCGAGCTCTCTTCTTACCCCCGTGACCATCTAACTATAACTCTATACACAGCGTTTCTACCATCGTCCGGGCTCGCGCTCCGCACTCGCGGGGAAAGTGTTTCGGCGCGACGGACGTAACCCCTTTTACATTTTATTTTTATTTTTTTGTTATTTTTATTTTTCCTCACCGACTCGCACACATTTCGCCTCCAGCGTCCTCCCGACCGAGAGGCTCTCCTCGAACAGCGAACGTTCGTACATTGTACGATAGGAGCACCTTATTGCCGCAGTTAAAGCCTCTCGCGCGAGGATTTTATGGGAGTGCAAAACTGACGCACGTCCGACGAAAGGGTTAACACCGTCGAGAAACATCGCGCATTGCTTTATAACCCCGACGGTTTAAGTTTTGATAGAGGTGAATTTCATGTGCGACGCGCCGGAGCCAGTGAGGCACGGTGTGAATTTTTTTATTTTACCCTAAAGGGTGAAATAGCGTCAAATTGGACGAACTTTATTTTTGTAAGAATTTTTTTTTTCGTTTCTAATGGTCGACTCGATTTTTGTTTTGTATTTTTACAGATGCCTCAGACAGTGCCTTCGACCGTTGGCTTTTCGCCGTCCTTCGACTACAGCACCTTTCAATTCGATCTTTCGTTGTTGCCCGACGACTACAACGTGACCAGCACCCTTAAACCGACGCAGATAAAACAGGAGGTTCACTCGCCGAGGGCAAACTCACCGACGACCTATCCGAGTCCACCTTATCCCGGTGTAACGGGCGAGCTATCTCCGAATTACTCTCACGACGGTTCGCCCGGTTATCCCACAAGCCCCTACTACGTGCCGCAGAGCCCCCAGAGCGCTCAGTTGTACATCAGCAGTCCGGAGCCTATCAAACAACCCGTCAAGAGAGAGAAGAGCCTCGACCTCCTGGCCATACTTCAGGAATCACGGTGAGACATGATTCTCGGGCCTTTTGTGCCCCGAACGAACCACGTTCATGTACATCTTTCAAACGATCGTTCGGCGAGCACAGGCATTTTTTTTGTCTATTTTTTATTTCAGCAAATGCGCTTTATTAGCCTCAGTAATACAAGATCTGCTGGTATCGCGTCAATACATGCACTGCAAAAAAAATAACTTGAAAATTAATGAACGGTACACAGTGAAAAAAGTCTACTTTTTGCAACAACTTATTGTCCGTAAACGTTCATAATTTTTTATTTGTTAATTTTCTAGTTTTAAAAACAACAGTACAAACTGAAATTGTCAATCGCGCGGGAAATAAAAGGACAGATTCGTCTTTTCAAATAAGTAACAAACGATTTTGTCACCCATTTAACAAAATTATTTTTACGAAATTTGGCATTCCGATTTTACGAAATTATTTTTTACTGTGTATTGGAAGCTTTTTTACGTAAACGGTGTCTAAAATTTCAAACCCATGTGCGTTCCAATTTTACAGTAAAGTTTTTATTTTTAATTAAAATTTTTGTAAATTTCAGCCGAAAGATTTACCATTTTAATATCTGGTATTTCTATTTTGCAAATGAGTACCTTAACGTTAAATGAATGTAAGTTATGTAAGCAAATTTTAAGTTCCAGTACATTCAATTTACAATTTATTTTTACAGTGTATGTGATATTTTTGTTTATTCTTTTCCCCCCAGGCTACTGGGCCATTGACCACGTTCCTTCAGCCTGTACCTTTGTATCTGACCAAGTAGTAACTCACAATATTTGATTGTATTAAAAACAATTTTATTTTTATTTTTTCGCAGCCTTCTCGCCGAGAGTCTCGGCCACAAGGAGGACTCGACGGACTGCACGGTGCCCTGCACGCCACCGAGATCCGAGGAGGACATATACAATACCCTGGACACAGATTTCTTTCCAAAGCGGGACGAATCGAATCCTCTCCTGAAGGAGATACTGTTCAAGGAGGAGCCACGTTCGATAGGCTCGTCGCAATCGTCATCGCCCGTTCCCCACTCGAGCGAGCATCACGAGAGTTCGCCGCTGAGAGATCTGCTGTTCAACAACAGAACGAGCGGCAACAACTGTGCGACAAAGGATCAGGAGGAGGATCGTCAGAGTCTGAACGAGGAGTACGGCATCGTAGTTCCCAAGATCGAAGTTCGGGAGGAGGGCTCGTCGTTGATGAGCGAGATAAGCGAGAAGATCCTCTGCAGTCCGTTGAGCAGGGAGGAGGATATATTCAAGGAGGCGCCGCAGAAGAGCGATCACCAGCTTCTTCGGGAGGTTCTGAGGGACACGAGCTTTCAGAGAAAATACAATCTGAGGCCTGTGGATCTCGGGGGTGTCGGTACGGGCTTCGTCGAGGACATGGAGGGAAACGAGTGCGTCGGCGATCTTGCCAGGGAGCAAATCGAGCCGGTTCTCAGCCTTGCGATTCAGCAACTGCAGAAAGACTTCGACAACACCTGCGTCGCCCTCGGTATTCATCCCGGTAATTTTTTTTTTTTTGTTCTCTATTCATAAATTTGTCGATACCGATCGATCGATCGATCGTCGATTCCTGCTTCGCTGTCCGTCGCGACCTCTCGCCGATGAGTTACGTCATGTCGCCTCCGCGATGGTGTCTCTCATATTCCTTCGCATCCATGCCCGGGAGAGCTCGCAGATCGTCCCGCGCGCCGAGAGATCTCGTCGAGACCGTTCGCCACGGGACCGCCTCGCCGCGGGCTAGAGTTGTGTAGTTTCTCGCTCACGACCGGTTCCCAGCCTCGGCGACATAAGCGCGCCGGAGGGACCGTGCGTTGGTCTATACTCGGGCTCGGCTATGACGTCAAGCTCGCGGAATAAAGTTGCCGGTTCCCTTACCATTCGGTATCGTGAGCGCGAAATTACGAAACTCGTTCGCGATAGATCTCGATCGACGCAAGGTCGTCTCGAGGTCCCGACTCTAATCCTTCCTTGTTCCCTCCATAATTTTACTGTCTATATTTTTTATATATATTTTTTTTCACTGTTATGTCCATAACTTTGCTGTATATATTTTTTTCATTTTTTGTTTTTCTCTTAAGGTAAAAGACCCAGTTTGTAACAGGGGTACCTCTAGCATAATCGGCTCTTCCCACCATTCGATATGCAACCAACGGGTAGCGCGCGTTCAGGGCTCACAAACTGCGACTCTTGGTCCTCCTTTTGTTTATTCCTATGATTTTACACGCTTAACGTGAGAGAACTGCGTAGAAGTGTCACAAACTTGGTCCTTTACCTTATGTCCATAATTTTGTTGTTTATATTCTTCATTTTTTTTTTCAATTATGTCCACAATTTTGCTGTATACATTTTTTCATTTTTTTTTTGAACCGTTATGTTTACTCTCCACAGTTATTTAATTAGAGCGTTTTATTGTTGTCTGTGCGCAGAGCCTCGTAGATGGAGCGCCGCCGACGTCGCCGCCTGGGTCCAGTGGGCAAGGAGACAGCTTCAGCTGCCCTCGGTTCCACTCGAGAGTTTCAACATCGACGGTGCGACCCTCGCGACTCTCTCGGAGGAGGACTTTTGCCAGAGAGCACCCCAGGTGAGAGTCGCCGGAGTAACTCCAACGCCTTCGTTCGTCGAGCCGTGCATTACGAATTTTGCGCAATTGGTGCGACTCGCTGAGGTCGTTTCTCTCGGTTGTGCGTGGACCTCCCTAGATCCGCTTCGTCATGGGCCACGACTCGGCCGAGCGCGCGCCGGCTTCGGATCTCAACCGGCCACGGTATATCGCTGGCTCGGCCATCCGAGCTTTGTGCGAGTCAAAAGGTGGAAGGGAAAAACCGCGAGCGCCGCGCACACGCAGAGAGAAACACGGGCGAACACGATCGGGCTCCGCTCGGTTCGACGGTTGCGAGAGATTCGTCGGTGGGGGACGGGGGAAAGTCGGGTGAAAGTGAATTTCTTGGAAATCCTACGTGCGTCGTAGCCGCGCCGGCGATACCGTAACTTCCTCGTTAAATTCTTACGCGTCCTTTATCGCGAGACTGGCTTCTCGAAGGCCGCGAAGAGATCGCCTTCCCCGAGGATCGTCGGGGGACGACGCGGAAAGGCGGGGTTTCGTCAACCGCAGGCCCGAAATTCAATCTCGTCGCGTATTATTCCAATCGCGCCCCCGCTCCGCACCCGCCCGATAAATTTAGATCTTGCGGTATTATTCCTCGATTATAGTTAGACCTCACGGCTATTCCGGTAGAAATTATTTACGACTATAGAGTCGTAGAGATATTTGGCCAGCTTGAATCGTAGTGCGCGAGGAAATCGCCGAGCCAAAGTCAATAGTCGGAGAAAATACACCGGATACGAATACTCTTTACCCTTAACCCACCGTCACCGTTGCGACATGGAACAATTTATAGAACAAACCAATATTATTTATGATCAATGACATCATTCATATTATCGTTGTTATTTATATCCTTTTATTAAACGTATAATTAAAACGAAAAAAAATTAATGCATAGATTGTCCATAGATTGATCCGTGGATGTGAACTTACTGGTCGCGTTTATAAATTTATCATTCACTTTCGGTAGATAAAATTGCCAGCGGTGAGATATCGTTCGTAGAGGCGCTGTTAATTGACCGTTTATTAACAGGGTTATTTGCCAATTCTAATCACTGGCTATAGAGAAACTTGCGTAAGTCTCGATCGCAACGGGTGCCTCGGGAGCCCGTCGAGCGGATTTTAATCGCGAGACACGTTGTTTCATGTAACCATCCTCCGTGAGATTCTGTTTAGTTGTTATATCATTTTATTAATCGGATCATTAAAAAAATGTATCCATATATGTCATGAATTTACCGGTTTCCATTTATAAATGTATACATTTATAAATTTATCATGTATATATAGATTCGTGAATAATATTGCCATCGGTGAGATATCGCTCGTACAGTCACGGTTAATTGACCAGTCATTAACAGGGTTATTTGCCAATTCTAATCGCTACCCGTTTCGCGTCGACTGTAGCGAAAATTGCGTAAGTCACAATCCCAACGGGAGCCTCCAGAGCCGGTCGAGCGGATTTTAATTCCGAGACACGTTTTTTCATGTACGATCGTCCATGAATTTCTAATTCGTTGTTATTAATATCATTTTATTAATCGCATCATTTTATTAATTGTATCATGTTAATAATCGCATCATTTTAATAATCGTATCATTTTAATAATCGTATCATTTTATTAATTGCATCATTTTATTAATCGCATCATTTTAATAATCGCATCATTTTAATAATCATATCATTTTATTAATTACATCACTTTATTAATTGCATCATTTTATTAACTGCATCATTTTATTAATTGCATCATTTTATTCATTGCATCATTTTATTAATTGCATCATTTTATTAACTGCTTCATTTTGTTAACTGCATAATTTTATTAACTGCATCATTTTATTAATTGCATCATTTTATTAATTGCATCGTTTTATTAATCGTATAATTTTATTAAAAATGAATCCCTGCATATCGTGAACTTACGGGTCACGTTTATAAATTTATCATTCAGTATTCCTAGATAAAATTGCCATTGGTGAGATATCGCTCGTCCAACCGCGGTTAATTGACCGGTTATTAACAGGGTTATTTGCCAATTCTAATCGCCATCCGTTTCGCGTACACTCTAGCGAAACTTGCGTAAGCCTCAGTAGCAACGGGTGCCTCGAGAGCCGTTCGAGCGGGTTTTAATTCCGAGACACGTTGTTCCATGTACCATCCTTCGCGACTATCTATTTCGAAACTGAGATCGATGCACCGCTCCTCCGTTCGTCTCTATCCGTTCCTCTACCTTTTTCCATACTATGGCGAAATACATTATACCTCGGGCTGCTCCGATATTATTCGCTCGCGAGCGCTCGACGTCTCGAGCCAGAATCCTGAATCATGTGGACCGTGTCGTCACGATACATAAAACCTCGGGAGCGCGCATAACTGCGTCTAAGGTGCGTTCGGTTAGTTCCCTCGTTCGTTCACCGTGCAGCCTCCGCGCTTCTCGCTTCTGTCTCTTCCCTCCTCTCCCCGATGCCGAGCGAACATCGCGAAGCTTACCTGTGTTTTGCGCCCTCGCGGGTTCCTCTCGACCGACGCGGTGCAGCGGCAGCGGCAACAACACAGCCGCAACGGTCTCTCGTACAGAGACCATCGAGAGACTACGCGGTATCGCGAAGTAGGTCAAGCCAGGCATCGTCGGCAGCCTGTTGCGTCGCGCCGCTTTCTCTTCTCTTTGCGGGCCTGTTGTGTTTGCCTGCTCTACGCCTCGTATCGGAGATACTCCGACGGAGGAATTCTGTACATGCTGTTGATTCAGCCGGTCGTTAATCGCTCGAGAAAGAAATCATAATCGTTTACGGCTACCCATGCATTTTCTTACATTTTTCATTATTTATTTTTATTTCTAATTTTTTATTTTTATTTCTAATTATTTTTTTTTATTTCTAATTATTTATTTTTATTTTTAATTGCTTATTTTTATTTTCAATTATTTTTCTGTTCCAGTGCGGTAGTATGTTGCACGCTCAGCTCGAGATCTGGAAAGCCGCGGTCGAGGAGTCGCCGAGGAACACGCTTGCGGCTTCCTGGAGTCCCACCGGTGTCGTCGTTCCTCCGAGCAGTGGAAATCCGAGTCCGCCCTCGTCGATGAAGAGCAGCGTCGAGCCGGCCAGTGTCAAGGGTTCACCGTGCGCGATGGATTATTCCGATGGTGAGCTACGATTTTGCAATTCTTTAATTATTTTTGTTTACATGATAATTTAAATGTATATTTAAATTATTGTTTTCTATGAAGAATTTTTAGAAACTTGGTTTTGATAGAAATTAAAAAATGGTGCAAAGTAATCATACATGGCTAACACACATGGCACGCGGTAATTTGCACATGGCTTCTTCATTTATTAAAATTTTGCGCATAGCTTCGTCTATGAGGAAACCACCAAATTTTTTAGAGTACAAAAATCTCGGAATAATTCACCGTGCATAATGGAATATTCCGATGGTGAGCTACGATTTGCACATTTTTTGTACATGATAATTACAAAGTATATTTTAATTATCATCGGTTTTTAAAATGAATTTTTAGAAACTTGGTTTTCATAAATATGAAAAAATGGTCAAAAGTAATTTGCACGCGGCTTTCTCATTTATTACAATTTTGCACGTAGCTTTCTCTAGTGCGGAAGCCAGCAATTTTTTTTTATGGCAAAAAATCTTTTGAGTCATTCGCAACCGAAGAGAGTCCTCGAAGAGCGTCAGGGTCAAAGTCTTTTTTGTTTCAGACGAGGAGGAAGAGGCGAGCAGCGCTCCGAGCACGAACGGAACCGGCAAGATGAGAAACGGTGGTTCCCACATCCATCTGTGGCAATTCCTCAAGGAGCTTCTCCAGAGTCCCGGTCTACACGGTTCGTGCATACGCTGGCTGGATCGCACCAAGGGTGTCTTCAAGATCGAGGACTCGGTTCGAGTGGCGAGATTGTGGGGCAAGAGGAAGAATCGTCCGGCGATGAATTACGACAAGCTCAGTCGCAGCATCAGACAGTACTACAAGAAAGGTATAATGAAGAAGACGGAACGGAGCCAGAGGTTAGTCTACCAGTTCTGTCATCCGTATTGTCTGTAAAAGTAACGACGATGAAACCGCTCGGCTGAAACTTCGTCCAAAAGAAAAAAAAAGTTTGAAAATATTGGGACGAACGGAGAGCAGGTACAATGGCACGTTCGAGCGGTCTAATTTAACAGCAAACCACAACCAAGGACTTCCGGTTCTTTCCCCGCTGGGAAAGATCGAACGCGGAGAGAACGATAAGTGCGTGTCAATTATTAAAGCGTGCGTCTTAGGGTACGAGAGTGTGAATGTTGGGGAGGGAATAACGAATGCAGTTCGCAGTAAATGAAAAATATTAACATAACAAAAAAAAAAAAATTGAATACGTGATTGTTTCGTTGTGGACATCGCCAAAAATAATCCTACGTGTTTGCATTATTTTAACAATAATGTCAATACACGCAAGGGTAAAAATTCGTACGCCCATGTGGGCGAGTATATCATTATCGTTATATTATTTAACTTTTTCGTCTCGCGCACGTTTAATTAAAAGTAATCGCTGTACTCCTCTACGGTGCGAGTCGACGATTTTTTTTTCTTTCTTTCTTCGAGTGCTCCGATCGAGCGGTGGTTAATCAAGGAACTAGGGAGGTACGTCCCGCGATCCTTGTTAACATTTCATATATTATATTTCTTCTTGTCGCTTGCGATTTCTTCGTTCACGATCTGTTCGTTAAATAAGATTTGTTTTAGTTCGTAAGGCTTCTCTTACGATTGCTTGCTGGTCCCCGACGCCAGCTCCGATGCCCGGTCGTCGGTGGGCGGGAATTTTCATTCCTCCCGCGACACACCGGGTAAGCGCCGGGGCGATTTTAGCGCGCGGAACTATTCGCTGCTGCTGGTCGCCAGTGTCGATTTTTCTTCTGATTCGAAAAGCCGCTTCCACGACTCGACGAATTATGTCGGAAGAAAAACGACGAGTGAGTCGCGTTCGGAGCACACAAGGCGTCCGGGGTCTGGTGATTTTGGTCCCATATATCTATGATATATTAAACTTGTATGTTCCATGAACGACTAGAACCCTAAGGTATCCCTAGGATAAGCGAAAAAGGCTCACGTGAGCCACCAATTAAAATTAACGTCGATCTCATTCGACGAATTCGTAACGTAATGTTAACAAAAAAAATTATTAAAAAGATACCAATTATTTATTAAATCCTCATGCATGAGTTGTTATTCATAGTTTCTTTTTTTTAACGTGGGATATACGGTGAATTTGTTTTGTACGACAATTCTATTTCGGGTTCTCGGTTAAGCGTTTTTTTTGCAGCTAAGTTATTGTTTCACCTAGTTTAGATGTAAAACAAATTTCCTCTCGACCTGCCCCAATATATCGTACGTTGATGCTGAAATGCTTTGTGTTTTTATTATCATACAATCCATGAGATGGATAAAATTCAGGTTACTTTTTTTAGTTTGTTTTTTTTTTTTTTTAAAATGAGCCCCGTTCCGATCCCGTGACCCTTTTCACCAGTGACTCGGGAGAATAGCGCGGTTTAATAGCGCCGACAAATGTCGAATTCCTTGTACGTATCGGAGCGATTAATGGGACGGCTGAATTTCAAAGGTCGATCCCGGTATGACGGTCTAAAATTACATATGCAAAAATTATTTTCATAGCTCGATTTTCTATTGTATACGAAAACGGCTCAAATGTTGTACAAAAAGTCAAAAAGAAAACACTATATCGTTGGAATGAATTAAATTATATATATTTGTACGAAATTATACACGGAGAAAGGAAGTCAGGGGGCATCGACAATGTTTAATATTGCATGAGCCTCTCTGCACGGGAGGTTTGCGTATGTACATGTATATAGTCTCGAATCGAAGTTAAAGGTCAATTCTCTGTTGTATGTAACGCGCTCTCGTCGAGCACTCACTTTCGTAAGACTAACGAGAGAGGAGCTCCCTCCTCCGGCTTAAAGAGTGCGCGCCCGACCTGGCGAGTTTACATAATGGGGTCGTAAAGTATGGTACTGAGGGTGCTTCGATGCGATACGTATTTTATATATATATAGCATATATACACCGAACCTCGGCTGCGCACTGTACGTTGCAACCAATATACCGATCCGGTGTATCGGTAGCAACGTATAGGTACGTATAGGTAGGATGGACCAACACCCGCGTACTTAAAGTGCAAGTACGCGAGTTTGAGGTAATTCTCGCTACTCGGCATGCAGTTTATTCGAGTCGAAAGATAAATATCGTTAAACGCTCGATGTTGATTAAAACAAAAAAAATTTTACTCCCCTACTCGTATGATGAAACCTATTTTTATATATATATTTATATGTATATGTATTTATATACTCGATATAATAACTGAATTTCTTACACATACAATTTATGTACCACCATAGATCGTGAGGTGACTCATACAGGCTATAAAATTTTCTGTATCACTACTTTACCGGCTCTCTTCTCCGAAAGAATCTCATCGCAATATATCTGTTACCATATGGACCGTGCCGCGCTCGCTCCGAAAGGCTCGCGGGTATATTAATCCGACAATAAATCGATCGTAATATCAAAATTGTTTTACGAAGAAATGAGCTCTTTTTCGTTGACAATTTTTGATATTCAACCCGAACGGTTCGTTCTGACGATCGATTTTTTTTTTGTACCTCGGAGAGAATACGGGACGGTCCAATGCGGAGAACCTTCGATTGCAATTAAGTTAGCTCTGTTCTCTGTAGTTTTTTAGAGTATAATATTAAGATACATTGTTACATTTATGTGCACGATATTGCACGACGTTTTAGTATTATTATTATCGTCACTTTGCGATCAATAAGGACGTCTGTCTACGTACAGACTCGCGCACACTGGCGAATTCAGCGAAGTCTTATTGAACGCAGAAATTTATTATTCCTGTAACGAGATTATATATTTTATTAAGATGAGGATTATTGATTGTTGCTGCTGACACCCTCGGTGACTGTACGTCTCGAACACACCGTTACGGTGAAAACATTTCATTACATTGAATACAGAAAAAAATATATATATATACATAGACACACAAAGTTCTTTTATTTGTCAACGCCCAACCTCTTCCTCTCGATCGGAATCCACCATCCAGCAGATCGGAGCGTCTCATATCAATGAGTATTCGATGATTTCGAAATATCTCTCCAAATACCTCTTATGGTTATTGTTATTACAATTATTATTGTTCAACGCAGAAAAAAAATACTCAATTAAGCATTTTTTCGAACCGTCGATACATCGAATTGTTTTTGGGTATTTATTTAAATAAAATTGAATATTTTGCTTCAAAGGAATTGCATCGGATTCAAAATTTTCAATTTTATTTAAATAAATAATATTCTCGTACCAAAAAAAAATTCGATCCACCGACTGTTGGAACAAATAGTTCATTGATTTTTTTTTTAGATAAAAATATCTCTGCATTATTATTATTATCGTCATTATTAGTATTATTATTGTTATTGCCTAGATTCGTTTAGCTCATTTGAATAAATGGCGTCGTAGGTATTGTGCAGCGAGAGCTGGGGAGCGGCGAAAGTAACGTACCCGTTGTTGGGTAGCGGGCTTGCGGGCGAGGGAAAGTGTCCGAGTCCAAATGCTGCGGCTCGGCACTGATCTAGTCGCCCGTTCGGGCTCGAGCTATGAATCATTCGGAGCGACCACGCAACAGCGATTTTGCACGTGGACGCAATTCATTTCGTACTCGCGAATGATTTTTTTCCACAGTCCTCGTCGCAAAGTTACCTGGTGAACCACTCAAGCCACCTGCAGGATTAACAGCAAACGTCAACGTCGCTAGCAGGTATTTTAGCGTTCTTCATAGATTCGTGCATGCGTGTTTTCTGGTAATTAATTAATAAGGTATACGGCCCAGTTTCCGTCACTGTTCCAATTACCGTCATCGAACGCAATTCATAGTAAAAATAAATACAACTTTCGCTTAAGGCAACAAAAAATTGACGGCATATCAAAGAGCAGATTTTACTCTCGATTATTACCGGAAAACATTTTTTTTTCAATAATATGGTTCATTTAACAATTTAGTAGTGTATCGCGCAACTCGCGCTTCGGTACTGTCGAGATGCAGTCGTTATCTCAATGCATTAATTCATTTTCTCTGAATGCATTAATTTGCAAGTATTAAAAAGTATAAAAGTTATACCAACGGTGTCAGTACAAGTAATATAATCAATTGGATTGGTAATAATTTGTTTTTTGATTACGTGCGATTTGATTACAATTAAATTTGTCATAACGGAAAGTCCGTCAGCCAAATTTGGTTCTGCTATACTTTCAGTCACTTGTTGCATTGCGGTTATTATAAATTTATTAATGTTTTTATATCATTTGGTCATTTGGTTTTTATAATTGGTTAATGTTTTTATATCATTTTGACCCGTAAAATTATTTAAAAATAATAATTCTATTTTTTGTCTATTTTTTAATGAATTAAATCCACCGTACCTTACCCAATGTCTTCATTTGTAACTATTTGTACTGGTAGTAGTTGTAATGGATTTATTTCCATGTATACCCTGACGGGTTTTTACATATATCCCCTTCCCGTACAAAAGTGCCGACTTAGTGATTATTGCTAGTAGTAGTAAAAAGGTATTTATTGACAGTAGCATTTTATCATTACAGCTCCGATACATCTCTCTATTTATTAACTAATTTATTATTATTTATTAACAGTATTTATTGACAGTAGCATTTTATCATTACAGCTCCGATACATCTCTCTATTTATTAACTAATTTATTATTATAAAACTGCCAATGGGCCATCGACCTATTCCTTTTTTCGGCACTGTCTTCTGAAAACCCCCTCTTATCTTTCACTTCCGTTTTCTCTTGTCACGCGACTTCTTCCGGACGTTTACTTTCTTTACAAAAAAGTCCAATCGCATCTGCCTCATCCTTTCATCGAGGCTTCGATACAAGTTCGATTTTTGCAAACGTTCTCCCCCGTTTTGTCGCGCTCTACCTTTGTTACTCAGTCGTAATTCTGTCCATCCCAGAATTCCCCGTTTATCAGCTCTCTTCTTTTCCTCTTCCCTTGTTCTTCGTTCCCAATTATTCTGTTCCTCCGTAAGTTTTTCCGAGAAAACTGTTCCCTGTTCCTCCACAAATTTTCCCAAGGAAACTCTCGTCTTCTCTTCCGTAAGTTCTTCCGAGAAAACTGTTCCCTTTTCTCCGTGAGTTTTCCCGGGAAAACTGTTCCTTTTTTCTGATAACATATTCCCTGTTCTCCGTAAGTTTTCCCGGGAAAACTGTTTATTTTTTTCTGAGAAAACTTTTCCCTGTTCTTCCGAGGTTCTGTTTGCTGTTCTGTTGTAAGATTTTCCGAATGCGCTGTTGCCTGTTCTTTAGCAAGATTTTCCGCGAGAAGAGTTACCTGTTCTTCAACAAGATTTTCCGCGAGCCGAGTCACCAGTTCTTCTGTACGTTTTTCTGCACTCACTGTTGACTGTTCTTCCGTCCGTTTTACTGCAGTAACCATTACCCGCTCGATCGTAAGTTTTTCCAAGAAAACTGTTCCTGTTCCTGCACAATTTTTCCCAAGGAAACTCTTGTCTTCTCTTCCGTAAGTTCCTCCGAGGAAACTGTTCCCTGTTCCTCCGTAAGTTTTTCCGGGAAAACTGTTCCTTGTTCCTCCGTAAGCTTTTCTAATAAAACTTTTCCCTGTTCCTCTGTACGTTCTTCCGAGGTTCTGTTTGCTACTCTGTTGTAAGATTTTCCGAACGTGCTATTGTCTGTTCTTCAGCAAGATTTTCTGGAAGAAGAGTTACCTGTTCTTGAACAAGATTTTCCGCGAGACGTGTTACCTGTTCTTCCGTACATTTTTCTGCAGCCACTGGTGCCTGTTCTCGCGTTCGTTTTACTGCAGTAACCGTTACCCCCTCGATCGTAAGTTTTTCCGAGGGAGCAATTCGTGTTCCGCCGTCCGTTTTTCCGAGGGAACTGTTCCCGGTTCCGCCACATTTTTTCCGAGTCAACCGTTGCCAGTTCTGGTCTTTTTATTCAATTCCTGGGCTTTTTATCCAAATAACATTTCCACATGGCTTCCACTGGAGAAATGTGCCACGTTCTCCCTCGTCGCGCCGCATCTGCCAACTATTCTTATTATATATATACATTTTTAAATATTTGTTCCTTTTTTCCATCGTAACCCTTCTGGGTTTTTATGGAGCCCCATCCCGATTCCCTCTAGCACTCCCTACCCGCATTCAGCTAAGCTACCTAACTTCCAGTGCGTCCGTAGCTGACTTAGCTAGGGGAGAGTGGGGCAAAATGGGACAGTGGGGCAAAACGGGACAGTGAGGGAAAAACTCAATTTTCCAATAATTTCTGGATGCCCCATTTTGTCCCAACGACACATCTAGATTTTCAACCCCGTTTTGCCCCACGGACCACCATCGCCACCACGCAAAAGTTATTGGAAAATTACGTTTTGTCTCCTTATCCCGTTTTGACCCGCTATGCCATTTTACCCCGCTCTCTCCTACACTATTTGCCGGGGACACGAGGAAACTACGAAAAACCGGTGCCGTTCCAGACGGCCATATTCTACTGATATTCCGGTATTTTTGCACTTTGGGTAAAGTGCAGAAACACCAAAGTTTCAGAAGAAAGTGCCTCTCGATCAACGGTCGATGCGCCAGCTAGCGCACGGCTAAACGGTCACCCATCCAAGCACTCACCGCGAACGATCTTGCTTGACTTGACCACCGGAGCCGTGCGCCAACCGCGCATCCACCGCTGGCGGTTTACTATTCTTACGAATTTAATTTCGAGATGTCATACTAAATCATATAACTATTGAAATGTTCTATTTGGATATGAGGTATTCCATACGGTTTCGAACGGTCAAAAACCCGACCCTCTCCAAAAAAGTTGTAATTTCGCCACAATTCATGATTATTTACAAGGGGTTT
>JAPYZC010002492.1:0-14464 GCA_030522665.1 Ichneumoninae sp. A BG-2022a
GCGCCCCGCAATTTTCTTTTTCTTTTATAAAAGCGTTTCGAAGAAAAATGGTTTCAAAATATTTTGAGGTTATGTTGATCTTCAGCCTCACCTTAAGGGGAAGTGAAATATTTATTAGTTTCGTATGCGAAACTAATGTGCGCAAGCGCATACGGCTCGAATTCATTTTTTTCTCAAAAAAATGTGTACCATCGAATAAAGATAATTTAAAAATTGCAACTATCTCTCTCGCACGCACAGCTGTTTCACTTCCCCTTAAGGTGAAATCCGTGAAGTGTCACTCCGAATGAGCGGCCACGAGTATGAGACGGATGTTTCTTTGCTAGGTGTATTTTCTTCGACAATGGAGAATTAGGATAAAATAAGATGTATAATGCTACGTCTAACAACTAGACAGGATGATGTAACGAAAACAGTTTTTAGTGGCCAACCTAAAAGTTACATATTTCTCATGATAGCATGTGCAGTATACCGTAGTCGATGATAAAAACTGATTTTTTTTTTTATCGTGCTCACCGTTGACATTCAAAAACAAATTTTGTTTTGTGTTTGCCTGTGCAACCTACAGAATTTTTTCTCTGGACACTAGCATAGAAGATATCTGTAAATTTACCGTTCACAGCCAGCGGTGTCCCATATCCCAAGCACCAGTTGCTTATCGTCAACTTCGATTTGCCTCGCTACAAAAGCGGTACCTATCGTCTGCACAAAATAAAAAACAAAAAATTTAATCATGACAGTGGATAAGAGCATTGTAATTACTCTTGTAAAATTTGATTGTGGATTACTTCATACATTGTAACTCTCATTACATGAATGATCAGGTTTTAAGCAGTTTATAGTATACTTTTAAATTATAATTATATCACTTTTCATATTATATTTTTATTTATAATTATATTTATTTCTGATATTTGTTTTTTTACAATTATACAGAGGATTCCCATAATCCTTAACTTGTGTAAAGTCCTTCATTAGGAAAGTATTTTTTTAGTGCTCAAAACTTTAAAAATAAAAGAAATTGTATATTTTAAAACGATAAAGCATTGATTTGTTTGATTCCAAAGGTCGTTCCGAAGGTTTCAAGCTACTTATGATGCATTTTAAAATTGATAATTGAATAATTTTTCCTATAAAATTTTACTTAATTTCTGATTTTTTTACAATTGTACAGAGGATTCCTAAAATCTGTACGGTGTATAAAGTTCCCCATTTACGAATGAGTATTGTTTTAATGCTTGAAACTTCAAAAATCACCGAAATTGTATATCTTAAAACTGATCAAGTGTAAATTTCTGTCCTTCCGAAGGTCAAGTTTGCCGCTTTATTTACAAACGGCATATGAATATTATGACAAAATACCGTACATAAAAAAAATAAAATATATCTTGTCCTTCATTCAAAGATCTGGATAATTGAATAATTGTGACAGAGTTTTACAGTCAAAGTTAGCTGATGGATGGATTTCAAGTTTGACCAAGATCTGAATATTCATGTTGTGTTGCTTAATCGAAATGGTAAGATCCTTCATAGGCGAATAGTTATGATAGCGGTACAAGACTGTTATTTGCTTCTCACCAGAGAAAAAGAATATCATATAATACAATAGATGGGGGAGGAATAAATAATTGATAACATTAATGCCTTGTTCATAAAGCCAAGAACAGGTAGAAAAATGGTGCTGTTCGCGCAATCATGTAACTTTTTACTTTTCATAATTGGTGCGAGCCGAATATTGTGAGTAACAAGCGAATTGAAAATGTCTAGTAAATTTAAGCAAACTTTTTTGAAACATATTAAATTCTTAAACTTTCTTGATGGTTCAGAAATGACCCACATAGAAAGACGTGCCGTGTGTTCGTCACGCCGTGCCGGCACAATGCCGTCAAGTATGTCCGCATGTGACGATATTGTGACGGCACGGCATTTTGATACCAAAACCTGCTTGCACAGTTCTAGCTCACTGTGGAGCTTCACGTCAAGATGGTGGAGCTCGACGTCAAGCTGGAACTGTGCAAGCAGCTTTTGGTATCAACACACCGTACCGTCACAATATCGTCACATGCGGACGTACTTGACGGCATTGTGCCGGCACGACGTACGTACCCGTGCTAGCACCGGGTAGATCCTGTGCCATCACATGTCTATTTGGGGAAACAACATTATTTCATATATTCATGTACAATGCGGATGATTTACTAAATTGACATGTGACCGGATGGAACTGTTAGGGTAAACATAAACAAAGGAATGTAAATCTTACGTTTTGAAATGAAAAGGATTCGGCAAATCGGTCATTAGCGAATCGTTCGGAGAGGCATGTTTTTCCTACCGCCATGTCCCCCAGCAAAACGACTTTTAAATCGACGTGAGGCATCGTGAGCGAGCTTCCTTGGCGATGGTTCTTCGGTGGAATTAACGGTCAATCTTTTTCCTCTTTTTTACCGTCAAATGTGATTCACACGGTTCTTCATTTTTTTTCCTCCTGTAATATATATATATATATATATATATATATATCAGCCCATAATTTTTAATTCACACTGCGAGTATACAAGAGGCAAAATGATTAATTTGGTTTCTTTTGTGTAAACCATTACCAACCATTACCGAACGCCGTGAAGATTGTTTACTGCGCACTGTACATCAGCTTGTCTCCCGAAGAAATATTCCGGCACTTATCATGTGATCAGGGACTCGAACACAAGTGTCCAGGAACACACAGTTGAAAGCGTTGAAAACAAAGGACTCGAGGAAATGTGAATAAAAGTCGACACGACGATAAATAAAAAACGTGAGTGAGTTCCCGATCACGGATTCACCTACGACGAGTCACGTGTAACGAATGCAGCAGTTTGCCTAATGAGGGTGCGTAAGCAGGTTACCATATGGGATCTACCCATCGTGGTTTCCAACTTCGCCGAGATATGCGAATCGAGGCGCCGTAGTATACCGTAGGGTCATGAACGTATGAAGTTCCAAAAACACTACTGATGACATTTTCACGGGTTAAGGGGAAGTGAAATATCGCGATCGGTAATGAAAACTGTAATGAACGTTTTTTCCAGGGTACTAATTTTTTTGAGGAAAAAGCAAATTCGAGCGGGATGCACACGTTAATTTCGCATCCGGTCCGAATTAATGGTAACAAATACTGTAATGAATACCGGTTTGGAACCGCAGATTCGCGAGGAAAAAGAAGATTGTCTTTCCCTGCGTCTGTCCATTTTCCAGGGAAAGACAATTTTCTTTTACATCGGCGGACTGCGGTTTCAAAACGGCATTCAGCACAGTTTTTGTTACCGGCTGCAATATTTCACATCACCTAAGAACCTTGGTATAAACGGTATAAACGATAACGAAAAGGTTATCAGAATGATTGCTTCAGATTGCTTGGCCGCTCAAATTCTATCACTTATCATATGAGATTCGTTTCACTTTTGATATCACCGAACTTTTCATTATCGCCGTTGGCGCTTTCATCAGTGTATCACTCTATCATCGCCGACTCATATTTTTTGTAATAAGGCCCCAGAGAGCATAAAAGTGTATCTACGTTCTCCGGTCTAGTTTATGGCCTTTATGGCGATGACCGATTGCGCTTGCTGGTTGGTTCACGCGTCGAGTTGTCCAGGAACAATGCAAGTTGTTGAGCCTAATGGAGAAGACGCGTGAAGCATGCTGCGCCACACTGCGCCACAAAGAAGAAAAATGTTCTCCTGGTTTGGTTATGTGTAGCTATGTGGGTGAATCCATACGAATAAACTAAAAAGAAGAAGGAACGTACATTTTAGAAGATATTGTCATAAAACTGTTTTTCAGCATTCATTATTGTGGTTGGAATAATTATTGAAACATGTCGCGGAGTAAGTGCCTGAATTCGCTGAAATAAATCTTACTTCCGAGTTACCAATTATAGCTTTTCATTCGTATAGCCAATCAAAAAAATAATAAAGCAGTTTCACTGAATAGTCGCAGTTTCATTGGAAGAATGTGAAAGATTTTTTATGTGTGTCACATTTCTCGATCAACAGCTAAGTCCTGAAAAAAATTTAATCGACTTCTCAATAACAATGGCCTATTTAATATTTTATTAAGACGCTTTATTAAATTTGGGACTTAGCCCAGAAAAATAGTTTTTTTTATCGATTTTCATGTAACTATGTAAAACAGCGGATATAAATGTTATTTAGAAAATTGCGGTGGGAAATCTTTCAACATAGAAAAAGGTGCTTTATTTTTGAAATTCAAACAAGATAACAGAAGAAATTTGTAGCGAAATGCTATATAACTATAAAATATGATTTGTCATGTATTTTTGTCCGTGTTGAGCTCAAGATGAATTTATACTTCTTATTAATATTGACATTGTTTTTAGACCGGGTAAGCTGACCAATGGATAGAAAATGGTATAGAGGAGCACCAATCGTTAAGAGATTCGATGAATGACCATGCATTAATCGTCTTGCCATTGAATACAGAATTTTGCAGAACACAATTTCCAAGATAAAGAACAGAAAAAAAAATGATTATGCCAATTTATACGAGTAATAGGGAAACACAGAAAGAAGAAGTTCCCAGCAGAGAAGATTCAGCTCTCAATGTAGACTTCTGTATAAATGATACTTGCAGGAGCATAATCTCAGTCGCACAGTATCGGGATCTATGTTGAAACACAATGCCTTGCCTTTCGTTTCTATAGGTGGTCACATTAAATACGAAGCCACTAATAATGGGTGTTTTGATAGATTGTGCAACATTGTACTACATTATGCCTGGCAAGGTGCGACCAATTACAAAAATTTTAGAATCCATTAGAATCTGACTGGTGTAAACTGTTATTTATGCAAGATAATCCTTATCCAAACTAAACATTAAGTATGCATGTAATGATTTTTTACGAGGCAACGAAATTCCATGGTACAATCAACAGCACATGTAAATTTTTTTTCTAAATGTCTAATTTACTGACTGATGGTGACGCAGTAACTGTCTAGAAAGTTATCGAATGACTACATAAAGACCAATCTGAACTGGAATGGAAAATATTCGATAAACAGATCATTTTTGCAAAAGAAGACTTTATTGACAAGCTCAATATTGATGCATTTACGAGCAACAAAACCAAATACCAAAGATCTAAAGAAATCTTGTCGAAATTGGAAATTAACGTTTTGCGAAACCTGATGTAAGGGTTGTCGGATGATGTTATTTGAATGTTGCCGAAATTTCGAAAGTTGGCTGCTGAGGAAATTCTTACAAAGAAATTTTCATCTCTGCCTAACAATTCTTTGTAGTTATGTCATAGCTATTTATTTAATGTAATAAATCTCGAGTGTACACATGAGAACTTTTCCCTGAAATTTGTTCGAACCGGCCGAAACTCGGTTAAAATCGCAAAGACATTATTATCCTTTAATTTTTACGTACGTAAATGAGAATTAAAGTAAGTGAAATTAATAGCTTTGAATTTTATTCTTTTATTAATATATTAAATTAGTCTACTAAAAAAAGTCTGAATTAAACATTACAATTTTTCAGTTTTTTTAAAACAATAAAGCCTATCTTTTGTTCTGTGATGTGTCTATAAGAATAGGTCTGACTTTTTGGCGTTCGCCTGGGAGAAGGTTTATGTATAAAAGAAAACAATTAGGTATTTTTCGAGACAACAAAAATTGGATATTAAGTCTGACCACATTTTACTATTGAAAACATGATTGCACTCTGCCATATGAAAAAATGCGTACTTTGACTTGTTGTCTTCTTTAATACAGATTTAAAAAATACGACATGAAACCGCGATAAATGCCACGAGCTTATAGAAATTCAAAATTTTGACAGCAATCTATTATGGCGGTCTATGTAACCACGAAGTATTTAAAGATGTCGACCAGTCTGAATAGAGGGGATGACCGGGTGATGAACGCGGCAGGGAGGGGAAAATATCGAGCAGTGCGCCGGAAGAGCTAGCCTCACCTCATTCAGCAGTAGAGAACCAGATACTCTTGACGTACATTGACGTGCAGTGATAAAAACATGTCTAAATACAGGATTGTGATGGTTCGCCATGGCGAAAGCGAGTGGAACCAGATGAATCTGTTTTGTGGTTGGTTCGACGCCGGTTTGTCGGATAAAGGTAAGATAAATTCTTTAAAACTTCTAAAATTCCGAGTGAGCGTGAGTCATCTTGTTCAAGGGCAAAAGGTCATTCGGACCTTAAAGCGAATATCAGCTGGCTTATAATTGATTCAAAGGGCATTTGATCTTTTATAGAATAAATATTACTATCCAAAATTGTGGTGAGGTTATGCTATTAATCTTGCGTTGTATGGATTCTACATTTAATAACTGTAATGAAGTTCTTTTCTCCAAGAAAAGTAACTATTCCCAATGTATATTCAACCTGCATAGTTTTAAAATGTTTTGTTCTGTTTCCCCACGGATGGAAAGTCCCAAGATGTTAAATATCGCTTGGTCAATTTAATAAGGACGTTTAATACACGACCTTCTGACATTGAACTACTGATATGTTTGAACAAAATATGCAAACGAAAACGTGACTGGTATTTTTACAATCCTTTTATTGCTCCCTGATTCATTTGCAAAACACCTGCATTTGCCAAAAAACTATTACCTGAATTGAATTCCATTTTGCTTCCCCATACAGAAAGCTGTTTTTTGTACGCAATTTATGATAAAACGGATGACCGATATTTTTTGCATTTAGACATGTGCATGTATTTATTTTGCTTCATGTTAAAAGAATAAATGTATTTACATGAAACTTTTCTTTCGACATTATAGGGTTATTGACATTCAGAACATTTCAAGGTTTCAGTGTCCAAAATAGACTAGTGTTATTACTTTACCGGTCAATTCCCTGCCGGAACATGCAACCTTTCGGTAAACCATCCTGCACCGTTCATTTCACCAAGGTTCCCTCGCACACATTTAAACCGCAAGTGGACGTTGGTTATACGTTGCAGCAACGGGGAAATTGTTTCCGGGAACAATTCCACCGTTGCTGCAACTGGCTGCAACGTTCCACCAACGTCCACTTGCGGTGCAGGACGGTAAGATGTTTCGACAGGGTTGTATGAATTACTATTTTTACTGGTAAATTTACCGGCCATTTTAGTTAATTTCGTACTGTCAACCTCTGGAGTCCAATTGAAATTTTTGCTTTCCCTAGCAGACTCGACCACCGGGTGACAGACAGTTGACCGATTGCGAACTGTGAATCATGGCCAACCTCATCATATCGAAAGTCTCTAGCGTAGTTTAGGTCCGAAATCTTTATGACTAAATATTATAGGTATCCACGGTCGAATGAAATTTCCGTATCAAATGCCTGAGGCCTTATTACAAGATATGAGTCGGCGATGATAGAGTGATACACTGTTGAAAGCGCCAACGGCGCGAACGGCGATAATGAAAAAATCGTCGATATCAAAAGTGAAACGAATCTCATATGATAAGTGATAGAATTTGAGCGGCCAAGCAATCTGAAGCAATTACTCTGATAACCTTTTGATTATCGTTTATACCATTTATACCGAGGTTCTCAGAATGATTGCTTCAGATTGCTTGCCCGCTCAAATTCTATCACCTATCATATGAGGTTTGTTTCACTTTCATATGAATAAACTTTTCACTACCGCCGTTGGCGCTTATATCACTGTATCACCGTATCATCGCCGACTCATATCTTGTAATAAAGCCCCTGGATAGGTGTGCATATTCTAGAAAAAAAGATCAATGGCACAATGATTTTAGTGATAAATATTAAAATCGCAATCGATATGCATCGAACTCACTACCTACGAACGCCTACCTACTGCGAGAAAAATTATAATTTTTTTCAAGCATCCGTCTTGAGTGCGAAGCGATTTTTAGCCAACGCGATCGGTTAATTTATCGAGGGATCGAATTCGAAATTTCTACTGCGGCTTTAGCACATTACTGCCCGAAACCGTTGGGCATTGAATGGGATTGAATATCTGCGTTCAAATAGAATTTTTGTATAGAATCACCTGGGATGTTGCATGATATAGTAAAAAAGTTTAATAAATGCGATGATTTTCATGACAAATATTGAAATAATTGAAATATCAAAATGACCGACACGCATTCCGTACACATCATCTAGGAGCTCCTCGCGACTACATAGTACAGAAAAACTCGAATCTATTCTCGTGAAGTAAGGTTGAGCGAAGAACCATCGCGACGGTTTGAGTCACGAAAAACATCTAAATAACCGACGCTTGGAGAAGCGATAATGCAGGTATCTGCTTGCCTTAAAGGTATGGTTATTCGCCGACAGATGTCGCTGAAGTGTTGAGACTATCGAAATTACCACAGTGTTCAGCACCATTTTTTAACTGTACATCGCGATTGTGAGAATTTCGTGTCTCAACACTTCGGCGACACCTACCGGCAAATAACCATACCTTTCAGGCAAGCAGATACCTGCATTGCTTGCTTCTCCAAACGTCGGTAATTTAGCTTCTTTTCGTAACTCAAACCGTCGCAATCGCTTTTCGCTCAACATTACTTCATGTGGTGAAATTCGAGTTTTCATACCACGAGCAGTCAGTAGGAGTTGGTGCGTACGGAACGCGTGCCCGTTGGAATTTGGATATTTCTGATGAAAATCATTGTATTATAAAACTTTTTAACTGTATTACGCAAACGCCTCCGGTAATTCTATATGGACATTTTATTTGAGCGCGGATATTCTGTCTGTTCTACATAAATGATGTTGAGAAATGAATGTTCTAAAGGCCGTCGTAGAAATTTCGAATCAGGCCCACCGATTTATTAACCGATCCGGATAGTTAAAAATCGCTTTGCACGTCAGATGGCTGCTTGAAAAAAAAATTGAAATTTTCTTCTAGTATGTAGTGGGTAGGCGTTCATAGGTAGAGTTAGTGCGATGTATGACCCATCAGGATTTTTATATTTATCGCAAAAATGATTGCACCATTAAACTTTTCGACAAGAATACGCATATCTATAGGGATTCCATACGCAAATTTCATTTGACTGTGGAAACCTTTAATATTGAGTTATAAAGATTTCGGACCTAAACTACGCTACACTCGATATGATGAGGTTGGCCATGATTCACAGTCCGTAAAATATTAATTATCTATTCACTTCAGATAATAAAACTTTTGTTACGTTGAAATCTCGCTGGATATTCAAATGATTAGGTAACGCTAGGAAACAATTCAAATGATAGCGTGAATAGCGTTAGGGTTTCAGGTTAGCATGCGAAAGGTCCCGGCTTCGAGCCCAACTTTCGAGGTTGTCAGGTGTATTTCTTTGTCCGAAAACCGTAATATAGTAATCTATCCTAAAATTAATGTAATTCGTGATTATGATTCAAACCAATTTTTTCCAAAATTACTAAACCTTTTTTGGGTACTAACCACCGTAAAAAGAAATTTGAGTGACCGGTGGGTTATTCCGTCGTCACCACCGTCGAAACCACTATTTAAGGTAGTTCTGCTGCTTGGTATTAATTTCACATAAGTTCGAGAAAAATGAGATAAAATTGTAAATACTTTTCGCTGGTATATATATTAGTGTTTTTATTCCATGTATGGTTTCTTTAACCTTTTACATTACCCTTAGTAATGTAAACCTTCAACCTTTTACATTACCCTCTTCTTAGTGTTCTAATGATATTTTCCATCATTTACATTCTTATAAGTAATATACCATATGCCATTCTTTCTGTTTTCTTAGCCTTATATAAATCTGTATTGCTATTCACTTAAACGCACTCATCGTGGTATCATGTTAGCTAGCTTCTTTAGCTGTGTGAACCTAGCACCCGACTTTCAAAAATTAATTTTTTTTTGGGTGATTCTTAAAGAGTTTTGTATGTAGTTGATTGTAGTAGAAGGTCTGAGCGATTTCAGGCTCAGACCTTCGAGTATATCGACTTGACATTAATTTTCGAGGTACTACAAACAAATTTAAGGGCACTACAAACGTCTACAAACTTACCTTTAGCTAGAACTTTGACCATATTTCCTCCCCGTAACTTTTTGGGGAACTACAAACGAAATGAACGGTACTACAAACGATTTTAGCCTCAGACCTTCGAGTATATCGACTTGACATTAATTTTCGGGGTACTATAAACGAATTTAAGGGCACTACAAACGACTACAAACGTTCTTGCAGCTAGAACTCTGAGCAGATTGATACCCCGTAACTTTTCGAGGAACTACAAACGAAATGAACGGTACTACAAACGATTTTAGCCTCAGACCTTCGAGTATATCGACTTGACATTATTTTTCGAGGAACTACAAACGAAATAAACGGTACTACAAACTATTTTAGAATCAGATCTTCGAGTATATTGGACTTTCGGTTAGTCCTCGAGGTACTACAAACGAAATGAACGGGACTACAAACGATTTTAGGCTCAGACCTTCGAGTATGTCGACGTGACATTAATTTTCGAGGTACTACAAACGAATTTAAGGGCACTACAAACGTCTACAAATGTACCTTTAGCTAGAACTTTGACCATATTTCCTCCCCGTAACTTTTTGGGGAACTACAAACGAAATGAACGGTACTGCAAACGATTTCAGGCTCAGACCTTCGAGTATATCGACTTGACATTAATTTTCGAGGTACTACAAACGAGTTTAAGGGCACTACAAACGTCTACAAATGTACCTTTAGCTAGAACTTTGACCATATTTCCTCCCCGTAACTTTTTGGGGAACTACAAACGAAACGAATGGTACTACAAACGATTTTAGACTCAGACCTTCGAGTATGTCGACTTGACATTAATTTTCGAGGTACTACAAACGAATTTAAGGGCACTACAAACGTCTATTAATTCCCCGTAACTTTTCGGGGAACTACACTTTATTTACATTTCGCCGGCTACAATTGTGAGACCATTAATGCCGGTTGCTGCGTGTGTTATTCCTCGGGATGGCACGATGAGCGCATTGAAAATGTTACCATCCGTAACGGCTGAGATGTACGGAAACACACATTCCACGAAACTGAAATCTCTTAGTCTGTGAAATCATGCTGTTTAAAGAAACAGTTGCGCCCGAAGCTGTAGATTCGCGAAATGAAGTAAATATTCTACTTGACATATTTCTGCAGCGTTCGAGGCGCCGCTTATTTCGAGATCGAAGACAAGGATAGCTACTTCTTCAAAGCTTACTTTTGCATCTGAATGGGAAAGTATAATATTAGTATATTAGATGTAATGCATTATTCTTATGGAATACATACCGGGAGTGTAAAATTGAAGGGCATCTGCCGTGGCATCCAGACCGCAATCGGTTCTATACGTAATCCCTTCGCGATTCTCAGCTGCAGTATCTCGACGATGTTGAGTTTGTTAGCTCAAAGCTCGTCGGCATTTATGTTCTAACGATTTCAATTTGACTGCGCTCGCTGCTTTTAACTTAGCCCGTTCAGCTCGGAATTTTTGAGTTTCTTCTTCTAGTGGCAACGCCAGCTTTTTATACACAGCTAAGATATATTGCGGACCGATGTTTTTTTGGCAAACTGCTGCCGCCACTCGAACGATGCGGATCCCGCGTAATGATAGTTCTTTAGATGTTTATATGCTACCATATTATTAGCGTTTTCGTTAACTTTCATAGATCCGCAAGGTGCCAGTTTTGCTTCGTTATTAGCTGCTCTGCTGAATAACTTTACCAAAGAAGCTCTCAATTCTCGGTCAGTCAACGGTTTTTTGTGTGGCAGACCTTCGTAGACGTAGTCTACGAAGGTCTGCCACACAAGGACTGTCTGAAGGATCGAGTAGTCCAGCCCAATAGTGCTCCCGCATAGTGCCCCGCTAATGTTGCATGAGCTAAAAATATATTAACATTCGGGTATACATGCTTGTAGTTCGCAATTGGAAAAGTTGTAAAATCGTGTCTTCCATACTTGACATGCTATTTTAGGCCCGACATGTGCCTCGTTTCTGCCACGCGCCATCCTACGATACTATTAAATCTATAATTCTATTAAGATCGGTATGAAGGATTGAAGAAATCGTAGGAGCTTGTGGATCGCTTCAATCTGACGTCAGGCTATAAATCCGAATAATTATATTAGAAACAAATTCAAAACATGTCTGAAAAATGTGCATGGACTGAGAAATATAAGAAATCGGTATCGGCAAATGTAAACTGGTATAAACGCTATAAGCATATTCATTAGAAATTGTCAAAATTAAAAGCCATGGTAATGCTATGCATTGATTTGTTTCCATAGTGCACAGAATTTGACTCCATGTTAATTCCAGCAGCAAAATCTCAGGTTTCTTCTTCTATAGATCCGACGTTACGCTCAAACCTATATTAACAAAAGATCCTCGTGTTTTACTTTGCAATCAGATCGATGTGGCCGTGGTGATTGACATCGTAAACAGCTGGTATTCTGCAAAACCCCCTAAAACAGTCTTTTTATTTATATTATTCAGCTTAAGAGAAGCCTTAATAAATTATTATAAAACTTCATGAAAAAAATAATAATTGGCGTACAAAAGGAAGTATAAGAAGTCAGCAGTTCTTTGCAATATGTGCATGCATATGAAAAGAACCTAGTTCAATGTTATAATTCTGACATATAACGCTGAAAAGCTACTTACGAGTTTTGCGTATACTCTGATCGCAGCGTCAGTTCTCTCTCTTCCATGATCGCGTCTCTACAAGAGTTCTTTGCAATCTCTTCGATAACAGGACCAATTTCTTCTTCGTACCGTTTCAGAAAGTGTGGTGTTAAGACAGGAATGTTCATCGCTGACGACACGCAATTCAGTTGACTTACTCCGGAACCTCCATCTATAATAGCTGGAACATAAACATTGTTCGTAATGAAAAATATTCATGCTACGCAGATATTTTTTAGGCATACAGATCTTCTCCAAACCTAGCTCTGCGAGTAAACAGAAAAATTGCATACGTACCAACAGCTACTTTATAATTAATATCGTATCGCTCTCTCAGCATATTGCAGTTTGTGCTGCGTCTGCTTGTTTCTATACCATAGGGTGTCTGACAAGCGGTGCATCTTATGGTCAGGACACTTACTAGCCCACGGCAATATTCCTTCTCAATGAATCTGAGAGATAAAGGCAGTTGACGCAGCCGACATCACAACCGTTCTGCCAAGTTATTCAGGTCGACAATTCCGGTTTTCGTCGGTTTATCGAAGGATTTCTCTATCGCTCGTTCTTCACTATATCTGGCTTTTTTACCGCTGCGATATTTTCGATCCATTGTTTTCGTTTCCGCGTAATGAATTGGCCTTTGTTGTTATTCCGATCAGCTCTCACGTCATATCGTTGTTTCGAAATATCACTCATCACGATCATGATTAATGTAAATAACAACGTCAATATTCCGAAACATAACCTGCTTCCAACTTTACGATGCGAGTCGACCAGTCGATCGATAATGCGGCATTGCCACGATCTATCATCTGTTTACGGACCCAATAGCAATCAAGTCAAAACTAAAGTCAAAAAGAGCTTTATCTATAATACTTTATAAATTATGAACGCAAAAATTGTTGCGTTATGTTGTTTAACACACCCTCTTAATCCATCACATTATTTTTAGAACGGTCCGAAGGGATAATAAGTGCGTAATGTATAATTTTTTAACAATAATGTGTTCGATGATTAATGCACCATTTTTTCACGCAATGATCATGCACTAAACATCAATAACGGAAAAATAAAATCACGAATAAATACGATTATAAACAATTCCCGGCTTCTCGCGGGCAGTCGGGAGTAATAAAAAGGATGCTTGTTTCTCATTGGCTAATCGATATGACACCGCGTTTACATGTTAGCTTACATTTTTTTGGTCACAAACATAGATCATCATACAAAGTATCAATATGCCAAATTTGGTTAAGTAATATTTTGTCGTTTCGACAAACACTGGCGCCTTCGAAAACATGTCAAAGTGGATCTTGCAGTGAAACGCATAACTCCCGTTTTGCCCGGTGGGCAGTCGGGAGTTAAAAAAAGTGTATTCACTAAAACCATAATCACTTGTGTCGGTATTCCGGCGTACTGACATAACTACCTTAAGCTGTGCTCCCGGGAAAAAATGATCATATCTGATCATATATGCCCATATCTGTATCAGATATGGATCTATTCTGATCATATATGTCCATATCTGCAACAGATATGAATCAGATCGGATAATATATGATGAGATATGAACATATATAAGTTCATGCACGATAAGGTCGTGTTTCATATATGGCAAGATATGATCCCGTATGATGAGATATGTTCAGGTATGAATTCATATCTGATCATATCGGAACATATCTACGTATGCAAGATCATATCTGGACACGTTTTGCTGATGTAAAATCATATCTGATCGTATCTGATTGTGTATGAATCATATTTGATAATATATAATCGCGTTGT